>JABASP010002226.1:0-21787 GCA_019776565.1 Sminthurinus signatus | reverse complement strand
GTAAAAATCATGAAATATTGTTCATTGTTCATGATATCAAAATAAAAACAGAACTGTTGATCCTTCATCGTATCAAGTTTTTGTACTTAAAGTTGGCTGTTGTTCGGGCCTTCCGATCGAAGCAGAATTTTTGAAATCCTCTAAAAAATACAAAATTCAAAGTGAAGAAAGAATTCAATACTCCTACTAGTTTTTAATTTCAATTTGTGTTACATGACTTTATTCAGAAAGATTAGTTGTTGAATAATGTAGCTGGTAGTTTGAGTTAGTCTGATGCTCTGTAAAAATGTCTGTCCTGATTTTTCCAACAAGACATAATCAAGTCCCTCGGCCTCACTGAGATTGACCGCCGCTAATAATGGAAGCAGTTAATTCCGCTCCTGAATACTTCAAATGATTGAGCATGTCTCATCAAAATTACAAAAAATAAAATAACTTAAGTTTTACGTCCAACTCCAAGAAGTTTGATCTTTGAATTACAGCTTTTACCGCCCAAGTCGCAATTATTCCTTCGTAAATGGCCAATAATTACGGAGGAGTCCCATAAAAACACCACAAGAACAATGAAGCAACAAACTGAATTTGGGTTTGAGAATCTCAAATTGAAATTCAAATGTTTGAATATATTATAGTACACTTGAATGTAGAAATCCACAAACTTTGCAAAACAAACAGCATGAGACCATGGGAACAATTTAAATACTATTTTTTGAACTTATAATTTTTCCCCATATTCCTGGGACAAAAATAATGGTCGTCAGAAAACCAAAATGCGATCAAGAGCGTCGTCGTGAATCAACTTTCTAACGACTAAAAACGACGAAAACTATATTTGGAGTAGCATTTTTCGTCGTTGTACGATGTCGTCGATGACGACCAAATGACGACGTCGTGAGTTGACGATCGAACGACCAAATACGACGAAAAATTCCAATTTTGTCGTTTTTGGTTGCTCGACGACGTCCTTACGACGTAAGTATACGACAGACGATGGCAACGACTATGTAACGACGGTCGTTTGGTCGTGTTGTGTTTCATGGGATAATGATGACGAAAAAGAAAGGAATTTACAAAAAAAATATGATTCAATCAAATAAATCTCCAATCCACAGCAGAATGGCCAAAAACCGCGTACTGTTTTGTTGGATTGAAGTATTGTAGTATATAAAATGAAGTAGTGAAAACATGTATCAAGTATGTACAAAAAAATAAATTGCCCTCTGTTCTCTGCTCGAATAGTTCATACATTACAATTCTTCAAATACACAACTATTTTGTCATGGGTTTTACTACTCACATTTCGCATCTCACATCTTGTCCAGTCTGGATTTTCCTATTAGTTTCAGCTGACACATTTTACTTTCCTAAGAATCCAGAATCCAGAATCCAGAAATACACACGAAAGACGGAAGAGACTTTTTCCATGTAATCTACACGTCTTCAGCTTTAGACATGTGTACTTTAGTAATGTGTACAAAAAATAACAACGTTATTTTCATCCTCCACATTCTTTTTCCTTTTCCCGTCCTGTTCCCTGTTCCGCCTCCACCTCATCATCATCATCATCTTTGTTGTCATCATCATCGTCTTTATTATTGTCAGCCACAACGGGAAATATGAAAGAGGCTCTTAATTCTTAATGCACTAGTCTAGAGTCTAAAGTATAGATGTAGAGTGTAGAGTGTAGAGTGTAGAGTGTAGTGAAAGTGGGCAGTGCATGAGATATGAAAGGGTTGATAGTTGATAATAAAAGATTGGCAAGTATAATAATATACAACATGTGTAATGTGTACGTTGTATGCAGTATGCAAGATATTGTATTTGTATATTATGAGAATGCGAATGTTGCTACGTGATGAATCGTCTGTGGACTCAATCTTGCGAAAATTCTGATAAAGTCTGCCTGTCAGTTAGACTTACCTACTCTCTCTAATAGGAAATTCTATAGATTATAGATTGTAGATGTTATGCTGTATGGACAATCGCTGCAAGTTTCAATCCCTTTTCCCTTTTGTAACTTATAACGTACAAATAAGTTTGGGCTTTGGAGTTTGGGCTTGAGAATCGAGAAAAGTATTTATATGAAATATGAACTATGAACATTTTTTATTTGTTATTATTTGTTGTCCATCACTAACTGTAAGTGGCCACTGGAGGTTTTATATGTATCTGTAATCTGTATATTGCTCTCCATTTTGATTTCTATTCTAATTGCCATGCGGTGAAGAAAATGGGATACTAATGTGGCGTATGAAATTTATAAAGTGAACCATTTCCAAATACATTTTAAATTTGAAACTCCTTTATTACAGAAATGAATTGGAAGTAAAAATGCATATGATTCCATAAAATGTAAAGTATTTTTTGATGTATCATTCATCATTCATGTATTTTTATTTTATTCATCAGTAATTTCCAAACATATAATATGCATTCATAATCCCCACGATCTATTTAATATTTAATACATTGATACAAAAGACGAATACAAATACAAACAACTTTTTTCACAATAATGTTATGGTTTATGGTAAACATCAAAATTCAAACTTTCCATTGGAACAAAGTTTGAACTTGATCTGGAAATTGTCATCTCATACATAAGTAAGAGTCACGAGTAAATAGTAAATTTTGTGTACATGTATTTAGTATTTTTTAGTAAAAATCTCTTCCCGATTCCTCGGTGTGTCACAGCTCATACACCTCGGTCCGGAGTATTTTAATTTTTCTTTGAGAATTAAACAACTGGCGTAGACTGTAGATTGTAGATTGTAGGTACATCCAAGATCCAAAACGTATACATAAATTCAAGTACCTTAGTTTGATTGGGGTATGTAAATACACGAGTATTTTTCATTTTGAACAACATAGTATTTAATATTTATTTTTTGAATCTGAGGATTAAAAGTATTATTATTTTTTAGTAGTCAGTATTATACTTTTCACTGAAACGTTTTCAGGTAACAATAGAAGATATTATTGTATTAATACACTGATAAGAAAATTGAATGAAAAAGATAATATTTTGCTTTTGTATAGTTTATTATTATTTTTTTTTTTTTTACAAAACTCTGACAAACCCTGTTTGTGTTTTGTGTTTTGTCTAAGTGATTCATGTGATTCTTCTAAAGGACGAAAAATGGACTATTCATTTTCCATTGATTTCTTTGATCACTTTAATTGTTTAGCACCAGAGAGTATTCATATAGTTAAATAACTAGAAGTTCTAAACTCAAAATAAATATACACTTTACTTGTAAGTTCAGGCATAATACAGATAAAAAGTAGTGCAGTTTGATTTGATTCGACAATGACAGTTTCTTTGAAGGTGTATAACACAGCATGAAAATTGTCCAAAGAACATGAAATTTTCTGCAATTTGTAAAAAAACCACCATCTTTTCTCAACTGGATCTCTGCACATGTAAAAAAATAAATTTGTAGGAAAGGGAAATTCGAATGAAGTTGAAAGTTGAACGGTATCAAAAAATACAGAGAGTTTTTTTTTACTTTTGGTCTCTCCCGAAATACTCGTAACAATACAGTAATACTGATAAAGGGAGTGATGAATAGGAAATGGGAGTGAGAAGCGAGTAAAATTGGACGGAAATGAATTGAATAGGAATAGAAATCGAAGAGAGAGCGAGAGAGAGACAGAGTCAGTGATAGAAAAATCACTATAAGTGCAAAGCGACAGGGAGAAAGTGTCGGTGTTCGGTGTGGGATAAAAAGATTTTTCATTCTTTATAAAAGTGGTTCATTGACATGTCCATTCTCCAGAAAGATGAGGGTCACACTAGCTTTGTTTCTATGGTTGTCCGTGTCTTCACCATACTGTTCCAAGTAAAACTCCTTCCGCATCAGCGTGTCCAGTGTGGCACATCGGAAGGACAGGAGGACGCGGAATGGTCGACGGAAGTCTCTATTGAGGGTCGCGTAAATTATCGGATTCAGTCCTGAATTTATATAACCGAGCCAATTAAATAGGGAGGAAATCCAGTCCGGAATTTCTACATCTATATAATTCCACCGCACAAAGAAAAAAAAACATAATTATACTTTTTATACTCGCTTTTCTTTCTTTCTTTCCCTATAGCTAATGACTATACTTTATGCTACATAAAACACATTCATTTTTGTATCAGAGCACTAATTAGTGACAGAACGCGGGAAACGAGATCTATTCACTATTCACAGTTCACAGCTCAAAGTACAGTGTACTTTGTACTTCCTAAGGCTAAAATGGATAATTGTGCCGTCATTTCCGCCTCATTATGTTATATACTATATATCTTTTCTTTTTTCACTACGATTCACAAGACTCTTACAATTTTCAAGGGCGTTCATTAAATTTTAAATTTTAATAGGTAGTATTATAAATATTATAATTTATGATCTCATCAACTTTGAATGTTGAATGTTGAATATCAAGTATCAAGTACAGAAAAAAAACCTATTGAATTTAAATAGTAAATAGTGACTTACTAAAAATGGGTCGGACAAGAGCAAGGATGAAGAAGGGGAGCCAACACGTAATGAAGGCAGTCATGATGATTCCCAGTGTAGTACTCGCCTTGTGCTCTTTCAGACCACGGAAACATTTCCCTAGAATATTCAAAAAAAATTGAAAATAAACCATGAATTAGATTAGAAATAATTATTAAAAGCTGTAAAAAATGCATATATGCAGCACTTAGCAGAAAAAGGTTCATCCCATTCATTTCTAAAAAAATACAGTATATGTTTTAATTAACCACATTTTGTTTCTTTTTCTCTTGGACTTTCTGAGTCTGTGTACATTGCATATTGCACATCTATACGAATATATGTAGCTGTGCAGTGGTAATTCTGACAATATGCTCACAAAAAAGTAATGAATGACTCCTGCATTTATTTAAATGGATACAGAAAATAATAAGGAGAAAGTAGAATGGGGAAAAGTTTTCCTTTTTTTCACGTAAATGAAATGGTATCCTAATATGGACGAAATACAAGATAGAAGATGCATACAAATTTGTACAGTATGTACAATGTACAATGCATATTTTGTACTTGCATACAGAGGAGAAATAAATTGGTCTCCATGTTCAACATCCCATGATTCGTGTTTTTCAAACCCTAGTCGTTCCTCCTCAAGTTGAACAAAGTTGCACAGTTCTATCTTATGTATTTGTCTGTGTATTCTATATTCTGTTTATTTGATGTTGTACATTGTACATTTACAATTCACAACTATTTTTTTGGAATGTGTTCCATGCTCCATGCTAATGGTTGCCAACAAACGGATGAGTCAAGTCAGACGACAGGCCAGGCAAGGGAGAAAAGAGGGAAAAGAGAGGAAGAAGTTGAAGAAGAAAAAGAAGAAGAAAATGGAGAAAGTGGAGAGATATAACCATTCATTTGTACCGTACAATGAGCAATATCCACTAATGTAAAAACTTTCTCTGTATGTATAATCACACGTACAATGTACACTGTACACTGTGCATTGTACACTGTGCACTGTATTTACATACATTTACAAAACGTACGTGGTACAAGATGTAGAATGTAGAGTGTAGATTGTAGATTGTAGAATCTGTAGATACATGTTGAGGCACAAAAGATGTAAAAGATGTATGATGTAAAAGTAAAAGTGGGAGAAAACGTGTCAGCGCATAATTCTTTTATTCCTCTCTATTGTCGAATTATAGAGTAGTTTTCTTGTATTCTAATAGCATCCTCGTATTTTGTTGTCATACATGAAATATCGTAGATCCTATTCCTCACTTGTCCTTTGACAATAAATTCTAGTGTCATAAAAGTCCTCGGAATGGGAAAAATTCCCAGTCTAAGCTCTGAGTTCATTCCTCCGTAGAAATACTCCTCCACATTATATAATATGTACAACAATACAGTGTATAATGTAAGAACAGGAAGTGATTGGCCTTGAAATTTCCGTTTTCTATCCAACTTCAAACTACATGGGTATTATATCATATGTATTAAAGATAATACATGTCAAGATTCAAGATAATAAATAAGTGCTACAAGACCTACGAGTTGCGAGTTATTACACTCGTACATTTTTCTCACCACAAAAATACAATATACAATTCCATACTCTTGTCATTCATCATTCATCAGGATTCCAATTTTCCCGTTCTACAATATTATCAATTATTATTCCTCCAATTCCAGTTCCTCTTCCATTTATTTCAGTATTGTCGTTTAACATTCAGGATTCAGGAGTCTTATAAAGATGAAAAATGTATACTCTTTATTGTTGTTACCTTTTTTATTTAAAAGTAGATTCTTTCCGGTTTCCCATATCTAAACTATTTCTGGGTTATCTTTTTCTAAAGCTTACATTGGCATTACAATTCATAACCTAACAAACTGTAGATTTCTAATACTTCCGTGGCCTCCGATTATAAGATGCAATATAACATACAGTACACAATGTGCAAGACATACTTTATAGATTATAGATACGAAATAATAATATGAGAAGAATTTCATATTATTATTTACTTGTTCAGAGTTTAAAAAAGTTTGTAAAAGTGGAATCGAAAATTCAAATCCAATTTCAAGTCTCGTCAAAGTTAACATTCATGTAGTTAATGTAAAAGTTTTACTCCTTTTTCCTTTCCTTCTGACTGGTGACTTATGATATTTGAGACTAAATATTAAATGTAGACTGTATTAACAAATTATATAATAAAATGAATATATGTGATCACAGCTTTTTATTTTCTCCTTTGCAAATTCTCATACTCCAGTTTAAACTGGGTATTTTTTACATGAGCATCTCATTACATTTTCTGCATATGTGTGTTCTGTAATATTTTTTATTTTTACAACCAAAAGCTTACTTAAGACTTCAAGGTAAACAACAAAGTTAAATTGAGGTTGAGAGGAAAGTTGAAATTTATAGTTGTGGAAAGTTGAAAGAAAGGGCAAGTAAAGGTGGATAATTCTGTGTGTAGCAATAAAAGGTCAAATATAACGTAATAAAGCATACGTTTTATCCATACTTAATAAAACTTCCCATAATATTTCAGACGAGACCAAGGTAAAAACTGATGCTCAAGGATTTTGAAGGATTTTAGCAACAAGAATCTAATTAAACTTATTGAAGTTTGGATATTGTGTATACATTATAAGTTATAAGAAACAACGGTGAAAATTTTACCCTGTAAAATGTACAATGTACAGACATCCTAATACAGTACAAAATACAATGCTCAACATCTACAATGAAGATCTACACTCATTCTGATTCTCTCTACGAATTACGAATCAAAAATCATCTTTGTTCTACACGTCTTCAATCTTCTGTAGGTTTTGTACACACTTACTTGTTCTATTATTATTCTCATCACTTCGTTCCACTCCATTCCATTCCACTCCAGTCGAGTACAAGTAAAAAGTATAAAATATAAAATAGACTAGTATTTACATTTCCCGTCCTTACTGTACACTGTGTACACTGTACACATAAATAAATGTAAGTTGAAATCAAATTGTTCTGTGAAGAGGCGGATTATACAATAATTATTTTTGTTGTGCTTCTCTGTCTTTTCCCATTTGGATTCAGTATTCAGTATTGAGTTTAAGCTTGTAGTCTTAGCTAAATAAATACTTATGAGGCTTAAAAATCATGCACATCTATGTACTGCGTATAGTATCTAGCTTTATCATAAGCTTCAAATTTCTAAAGCAAATAAAGATTACTATTTATTATGTAATAAAATAATAATAAAGCTTTGACTCGTTCCCCTCAAACAAGCAAATACGCACATAAATAATACATTACGTTATACATTATGCAAGTACACGTAATTTAAATGGCTTGTAATAACTATTTATGAAGTGGAATGGAATGAAAAATAAATAATTTAACTTGCATATAATATAATATATAATGTGCATACATAAATGTAAATGAATGACTTTAAAATCTACTTGCGTAATCAATTCTCTAGTTTTATTCATGAAGTATACTTACACTTCTGTTCGTGTAATCTTTTACTCTTATACATTGTACATTGTACATACACTACATTTTTACTTTTTACACACTTTTCATTTACTTATCCACTCGTTTGTGTTATTATGAGTAAATAATAAATGGAATGAGATTACTTTAAAGATAGAGACCATCATAGGCCACGGTGCTCTGTGATTATATCTAAAGTCTACAAAAAGTATCAAGTGTAATAAACTCTAAATTGAATTTCCATTTCAATTGTGAAAAGACCGAGAGAGAGAGAGAGAGAAAGGAAGATGAGAGTGAAGTATGAGGCATGAAGTACGAAGTACGAAGGGTGGAGTGCGTTGAGGATTCAAAAGATTCTGGATTGTATATTGTGTAAGAGAAAGATAGAAAGAGGGAGAGAAGAGATGAATTTTAATCTTTATAAATTTTTGATTTAATTTAAAATTGTAGTGGTAGAAGTTTTCACTGGATTTTACTACTCATCCTCATCGTCATCTCATCTCATCTCATAGTCAGTGCGTCTCGTTCTCGTTCTCATAGATAGTAGATTAAATGAAAAAGGATTTGAAATTAGAAATTAGACAAGGATTTACTATTTACTTTTACTAGACACCAGTCACCATACAATAATATATCTTTGTAATATACATTTTTGTTTACTTTTCCTTCCACACTTTTCAGCGTGATGATGGTTCTAAATTCTGAATGAGGCAGAATTCTGAATCGTCAACTGTGTACTTGAGTTTTGTGCTCTTCAGCTTTAGTTTGGCGTGGTTTGGTTTGGCTTGGCTTGGCTTGGCTTATCTGACGCGTACATGGTTTGGATTCATTATCCAGTTGACAAACGGGAACATGTTTCTCATCCCTTTTGTTCCCGTCCTCTTGGGACTCGGGACTTGGGACTAGAGACTTGAGTTTTGAATCTTGAATCTTGAATCTTGAACAACTTGTAACGGGCAAAACACAAACGACACGATGGAACGACGTAGTCATGAATCACATGATATGCCTAATACGTAATAGTATACTGTATACAATACATAATATGAAGCATATTTTCATCTATGGCTTCTTATTCATATTTTTCTCTAGCCCAAACTCTTATACGATATGCGATGTATATTTCTGTTCTGGTTTGGTCTGGAAAAGGGAGAAAATGAGCTATGGGGAAAGTGGAAGAGAAAGCATGTTGAAAGTTGAAATTGAAATTGATCCTGGAAATCCAAATTTGCTTCCTATGTTATCCACCTTTTTTATTCTTAATTTTCAATTCCCCATTTTCAAGTCACTTTTTACTATGTAAAGTGTACAGTGTACAATATACGTGTACTATATTATATTTTGCCTCTTCTTTTGGTTGTGTTTTTTTTCGTAATACTCTGGTTACTTTTTTGTTTGAGACTGAACCTGGATGAATTTGGAATTTGAATTCATCTTGTATAGCTTGTAACTTGTACGTCATTGTAAATATTATGTTGTATGTTGTACATCTTTGGTTGTCTTGTGAATTGTGAATCTTCATGTCATTTTGGATGGAGAGAAAATTGAAAACGAGGGCACAGAAGAAATGGTAAATAGAAAATAGAAAATAAAAAGAGGAATAACGAGGAAGCGAATGCTACTTGAGGGAAAACCACAGACTACAGACTACAGACTAAAGACTACAGAGAGTCAAGTCATCATCCTTTTCTTCTTTTTCTTTCCTTCGCTTGATGAAACAAATTGGAAACGGAAAATGTGAATGAAAATACATGGTATAGAAATAGAAATCATTTTCCTGAAGGTAGCACTACAAATTGTAAAAGTGAAACAGTGCTTTAACAGTTTAGTGTTTCAAACAGTTTGTAGTATTTAGTATTTAGTATACAAAAAGTAACACACAAAGTACAAAGTATTATTTACAATTTATAACCTTCAAATTTTTCTCTGCTTCATTATGCTCCAACACACAAAGAGCAAATAGACATTTTATATTTTATGTGGGATTGAGTGATTGAAGTTCGTTTGCTTTTTCTCCGTCTTCTGTTTATAAATGATCATTGATCACTGTTCGTATTACCACTAATACTGTTTGTGAAGTAGTAGGCCTATTTGCAACTGTACTTTGTTGCATGCTCCTTGAGAAAATAAGTGCAATATAAAAGTATATTTATAAATACCCACAATTGAAATAACTTGTTTGGGAATTTGAGTTTTTTCTTTTGATTTTGAAGGGCATGTATTTTACTGATAATTTTTTGAAAAACTTACTTTTGCTTACACCTAAATTGTACAAAGACATCTTAATAAAACCTGAAGAGTGTATAAATCATATTCTCCAATTTGCGATACATTTTTCATAGTTAATACTATTTATGTCGTTGTATTTATATGTATTCAAAACCAGTTGTGGTTTTGGGAATAAAATGAAAATTTTTTTAGTGTTTGCTTTACTTCGTCATCTGTCGACTGCACTTCAATCTTCAATTCTCAGTTCTTTGATTCTTTTGTATTTGAGTAAGGGATTACTTGTAGTTGTTCTCCATTTCTTTTTCTACTCCAGTTCCAGATGCTCGAATGCTCGATTTTGGAATCCAAATGATTCCACTGGATTATGACTTTTCGTTTTTCGTCCTTTCTACTTTATTTACTTGTCAAGTTATTTTTACAACTTATTATACAAACTTCTTGTTCTTTGAATCTAGTGGTTGGCTCCAGGATTTCTAGTTTCTCGTTTCAAATTTCATTTTACTTTGTAGGCGTACCAGTAAATACCAATACAATTCACAATACTGAGAATGTACAAGCTTTTCATATGGTATTAGGATAGCCCGCAGTTTGCAGTCGTCAATCGTCATGCAGAAAGTCAAATACCATCGACAATCGACAATCTAGAATTTACAGTCCAATGAGTATAAATACTTTTTATTATTAAAGGTTTTCTATTGAGTCCCTTTTATTTTTTTCTGTTGGAAAAAAATCAACTAAAGGGGGTTCGTTATACAGCTGTATTTATTGTTACTACACTAAGTAGGGAAAGTTTATTTTGAAAAGAAATATTGAAACCTCTTTTAACGTTCAACATTCATTCAATAAAATAATTCTATTATTTGTTATTTTTATTTGAGAATCGAAGAGACTGGTATATTGCTGAAAATATTGCGCAAAAGTAAATGATAAATAAGAATAACTACTTTGAACTAGTTCTTACCACAGCAGAACTTTCACAATAAGTTCTCAGTGTACTTTGTAGAAAGAAAATGAGCTTTTTTTTTCACTGGAAATATGATAGGGTTAATCGGATATTGTGAAACAGAAGAATAAAAAAGCCCAACTTTTGACTTAAGCCACAGTAAAAAGTTCCGGACATTCTTAAAATCTGGAAATTTTTGAAATGTTTAAAATCCCGACATTTTCAAAATTCCGGAAACTTTAAAAAATCCGGAAACTTTAAAAATTCCGGATCTTATAAAAATTCCGGACCTTCTAAAATTTCCGGACATTTTTGCAATGGAATCACCATATGATAAAATTATTGGAATAAATAATGAAGACGATAAAAATATCAATGTCTTCCTACTTCCACCTCCACATGAAATATGATGTATTATACTCATTCATTATTCACTGAATAAAACCTTGTTTACTTTTTTACGCAAAAGTACGCTTTTGTTTTACCCTTTTTCCTCATTTAATTGTTAATAGTCTTTGAATGTTGAAAAGATGTCAGTTTGTAGTTTGTAAGTAGTAAGTTGACATCCTGTAGATATGCATATTTGTATCATGAATCATGACATTTGTGTGTTTCTTTGTCAACAGTCAATTCCACCAATTATCAAATCTCCGTCATTTGTCATTCTTTTTACTTTCTCATTTTCCTGATATTCCATTTACTCTGATTCAATTATTCAACGAGTAATGAGTGAGCGTTCAGCATTCAGCCTTCAGTGCTCTCTACTCGGCAGCAGTCATCCAAAATCCAACTTTTTGCTCGTTATTTCTTCTACTACACACTACGCTACACAGTACGACATTACGATACATAATACTAATACACCTTTGGAAAACATCAATGGGTAAGAAGGGAAAACAAAAACAAAAGTTCTAGAACAAATATTATTTTTCATCCATATCTACTATTTACGTTTCCGGCTCCCTTTTGTTTTTGTTTTGTTTAAATTGCTATTTAAGAAAAAGAGGAAATGGAAACAAACTTCTGAAAGATCCTTTTGTACAAAAGAAGCAAAGAACGTCAAAGAAACTATATTTGTACGAATGAAGGAAGGAAGGAAGTAGAAAGTTTTCTAGAGAAAGGTGAAAGTCCTCAGACTCTACCATCTACTTTATGATTTGGATATGACATGATACGAGATCATAAAAATCTATTGAGGGTATTCAGAAAATAAGTAATTGTGTGTTGTAATTTTGTATTTAAGATCATGAGCAAGAAAAACAGAAGTGTATGATATTTATTTATGGATTTATTTATTACTGTCAACCTGGATTTGGACTTGGGCGTGCATTTCATTCACCACTGACAGTGACAGTGACAAGGTGAATGAAATGGACATCAGAATCATCGCCTAATTTTCACTCACATACTATAAATATAATGCAACTGGTGCTGGTGTGACACTTGATACGTATTTTCGGGGAAATGTGGGAAAACTTGGAAATCAGATGCCAGAAATTATGGCTAATAGTTGTACGGAATTAATCAAGCTAAATACTAAATGGAAACAGGGAAACTAGAGTCAAGGTCATTTCAGCTGCCTGTTTCTCAAGAAAAAAAGTACCGTGCCAGATCCCAGCCAGTTTTCAGCATCTCTGATCAATGAGAAAGATGTTTGTACATTGTACAGTGTACAATGTATCAGTTACGCCGGAGTCTGGACTCTGCTTAATTTTGTTCTACTTTGTTTCCTTCATTTTCATTAGAAATTAGAACCAAAGTCTAAACCCATTCCTTTTTACCTTTGTCTTTGCTAAGAAGATTACAGACTTTTGACTTTTAGTATTGCTTACAATTTTACTGTTGACACACATCATGCATAATACACAAGGCAGAATACAAAATAGGCATGTCATTTACAGTAAAATACTGAAATCCTCAAAGGATATAAAATACCTATGTACTATAGGCTATGTATACTCTTCACTAATACATATGTATGTATTTATAATGCACATTGTACCTTTGACCATTGTTAATTCTTAATTTGCTTTCAGGGTAAAAAGTACTCAACTCGACTCAAGTAAACTCATCTCATTTCATCTCGTCTACTCTCATCTTGTCTCATCCCATTCTCTGCTCTCTGCATTGTTTCTTTGTGTTTTTGAGTTTTCATGTCAGGGATTAGAGATTAGACCCGGAAGTAAAAGAAGTAAGAGTCTAAATTCTCATTCCATTTACTTGATTGCTCTTGACTCTTGACTCTGGATTTGATGCTTACATTATGTTGCTTTAGATTCACAGGAGCTGTATCAGCCATGCATCTAGTATTTAAGCTACCTTCAGATTTGAATCAGGTCTCATGTGCTTGTCGTATTATTCTCGTATTTCGAATCAAGAATCAACAATAGCATACGGAATAGAGTGCATTTCAAACCTCAAGCCCCATAAAACTATTTCTATGCAAATAATACAAATGCTGCTCTATCCTTTTACCTTTACAAAAATAAGTTATAAATGAGCTACGATCAATATTATTAGTCAGGATATCGTTAATAATTAGTTGATTACTTAAATGTTCAAGAGAATTTGAAATAGAACAGATTCCAAAGAACTAAGAACCTTACATTTTTTATGGTATGACTAATGATTATGCAATTTTTGATACTCATGTTTACCTAACTTTTATGTATTCAATGCAATTTTCCACTATTATTTTTCTCCCATTTCATGTTTTACACAAGAGAGATATAAAAACAATGTTTATGATTTATGGTAAAAACAAAGATAAGAAAGAAACCAGTAAACAGTCAAAGTAAAAGGATTTTCTTACTTGTCTTTTTCTTCTTTGGCACGGTGTAAGTTGCAACACAGGGGATGAGTGACCTCTGACCTCCATGTGGATTTGGCCGTGGATTGGTTTCATTATTGTTGTTGAAGGTGATCCTCATGGTTTGAGCGTCACCTTCATCCGGTGGTGACTCCTGAGCTGTGTAGTCATCTGAAATGGGGTCGGCATAATGCTGTCGATCGGAGGACGGTGAAGACGGATTTATCAACCCCTCTGGGATTTTATACACTGGGGAAGTTTTACTACTACTTCCATCACCATCACTAATAACATTACCATTACCATTACCACTGCCAGTTCCGTTTGCACTACTACTAGTTTTTGGAGTTGTATTGTGGTTTGACTCATCACCGAGGGGACTTTTCTGGTTTGTTGGGGATAAACGAGGGCTTGTTTTACTCTTGTTTTTGGATGTGGTTGGATTTGGATTCGGATTTGGAATTAAAGTGGAAGTTGAAATTGTGGTACAAGTAGAAGTTGGATTCGGATTCGGATTAGGAACGGGAAGAATTGTGCCACTACTTGTACATGGAATTTTCAAAACTGGGGTTTGAACGGAAGAATTTGTAGTCGTATTCGTATTCGTGTTTGCATTTGCATTTGGACTTGTATTTGGATTTGGATTTTGATTCGGATTTAAACGTAGATTTGTATTGGGTTTCATGTTGGAGTATGAGTGAATGTAGGATGGTTCTGAATTTTTCCTCTTGATGGCAACAGAAATGAACACACTGTTAGAATTACTGTTGGAGTTGGAGTTGGAATTGGAATTAGAGTTGGAATCATAATTTCCGTTGGGATTTTGAAGACTAAGTCGATGACGAGTGGAGTGGAATTGAGTTGTGTGCGGACTGGATGACTGGGACTGTGATATGGATTGTCTGGGACTTTTCATGCCACAAGTGGGTGGAAGTGGTGCAGAGATGGAATTACTCGGGTTGGAAAGTCTTGCTCCTTGTGCACTCTTCTTCTTTTTCCAATTCATCTCCTTCTTCTTGTCCGTGACCACGCGGAGGATCTTGGCATAAACCGTCACCATCACACACAGAGGGATGTAAAATGAGGCCATCGTCGCGTATATTTGATACCTGCACAATTTACAATTTACGATTCACAATTCACAGGTCAATAGTCAACAAATAAATAAAGGTTAATGTATACAAACTAAAAACTCAAAAAGCTTGGAATAATTTAGAATGTGACGAAAAATGTCAAATGTCACAAGGCAAAAGACAAATCTCCCAGGATCCAGGATACACATTTTTTCATTTCATGAGATATTGAAGATGGAAGGTATTACAGATATTAGATTTATAACGGTGAATTGTGAGTGATGAGTGATGAGAATTAGGTATACATATGTATTTGATATTTTATATTTCAACATTAAAAGTTTAAATCAATTTTTTTGGTTCTGATTCAATGTTTTATGTTTTGTAATATTATAGAAAAAAAGAAAAAACTCACCAGAAATTCTGGGAAACTCTGCAGATAGGCCCACCCACGGGGTCCACATGTTCATTTCCGAGGAGGAGGACGGGAGGAAGTGAGACACACGCGGAGCCGAGCCATACGACAAAAATCATAGTGAGCATTCGACGAGGAGTTGAGCGAGCAGAGTAGTCAAATGGAGCTGTGATCGCTTGATACCGATCCACGGAAATAGCACACAAATTCAATATTGAGGCTGTACAACACAGGACGTCCGCTGGAAAAAATAAAGAAAAATAATAAAATATTAGTGCAAATTCTAAATTGTATGAAATAGACGATCGATGATCGAAGATACGTGTATGAAATATGTAGCTTGTCAGAGGTGAGAGTTGTGAATTTGTGAATTGGGCAAAATCAGCTATCTGTTACCTGTCCCATTTTTCATGAAAAGGTACAAGTTTTACAACTGAATATTGAAAATTGAAAGTAAAAAAATAGAGGGAAGAAAAATATCATGCTTTTACTAAATTTTGTTGAATAATATAAAAACACCTTTGAAACATTTCTCATTCTTTATTATACTTTGAACTGTGAATACGAAAATATTCACCCTTTTTTAACTTTACAGTTCATTAAATAGAATAAAAAGGAATAGAACCGAGAACTTGGAATCCAGAGCTTTTAGAGTATAAAAGTAGAGCAGCGTTTTCTAGACTCTAGACTTTAATGTAAAAGTAAAAGTGTTGGAAAATTTAAAATTTTCCTCACTTTCACCTTGCTTTCTCTTTCTCACTTTCAGTTTTCAACGAAGCTGCGTCCATTGTAGAATGTAGAATGTGGAATAATGTAGTTAAAAGTTGAAATTCAAGAGAGTCGAATAAAAGGATTCAGAGTTTGTTTTCTCTTTTTATGCGTGATACGTAATACGTAGTACGTAGATACTTTTCTGCCTGGTTCACCTATTGCAGTTGCCTTTTATATCATTCATGGACTTTTACTTGGACTAGGTGCTAGATACTAGGTACTAGATCTAAAAATTTACAGGAGTATCCGGTCCAGAGTATTCACATTACTTTTCCACAAAGAATCAAAAATGCTCCACCATCAAAGTTTATTTTATCAAAAAGTGTGGATTGTGGATTTTCTATAGAATCGTAATAATAATAAAGTAGAAAAAGGAGAAAAACATCTCCAACTTTTATCATGTCTCTAGTCTCTAGTTTCTAGTCTCTATATTATACTTTCACACTTGAACTACACAGTCATATAAAGTTCCACACTATTAACTTTTCACACATTTCTCTTTTCCCTCCAATTTTTTCCTCGTACATTGTGTACAGTGTGTTACATATTACATACATATCAATATATCAATACTAGACCCTCAATAACATAGTTTGATGTACAATGTACACGGTGAAAGATGAAAGAAATGGGAATGTATTTTTGCCCGTTTTGGTAATAACCATGTTCCAATCTTTAGTTTATGTGTAGAATATACAGTATACAGTATAAAAAGTATGGTAAATAGTAAATAGTAAAAGTTCACAGTTCATGGATATCAGATATCTGTCTGCAGATGAAAAGTTTGTTTACACGATTCTAGATTCTAGATTCTAGACACAGTAGAAATCAAATAGTTACTTATCACAGCTAAATTTGTTCAAATATAAACTCATGTGTAGCTCATAGGTGAGTCAATATAATTGATGAGGTTGTTTTTACTCTTTTTCTACATAGGTCTCAAAATAGAAAGCCTAAAAAACAACCTTTAAAAGATGACTTTTTTATTTTTTGCCACTTTAGGCAAAAAATTCCACTGAAATTACACACTTTAATTGTTTTTGCTTTACATAGTGTATTATGCTGACACAATTTAAGCTGTACACTTTACACACACTGACACAGTCATTCCAGTTAAAAACTACGGATTCCGGATCATATTTCAAAATCGTAGCTTTTATCTTTTATCGGAAAGTGAAAAGAGTGGATAATGAGGGGATATGACGAGAAAACTGATGATTCACATTTGATGTTTGATATTTGGTGGTTCAAGGTTGACACTATATACTGTACACTTTACACGCACACCCACTCTTTTGGAGTCACTTTACCCGTCCAAGAATTTGCCTTGAGAATCCAGGAAAAGGAAATCCTTCTCCTTTTCCAGCAACAGTTACGCAATAATTCTCAAAAGTCACGTCACCAGTTAGTTCCACTTTATTCACTCTATTCCACTGCATTCCATTTCAAAGTCAATGGCGGAACGGAATGGAATGGGAAATGGGATGGGTGGATTTTGGATTAGAGTGGGCGATGTAAATGGACTAGATTAGTAGACGATTATCTCATTCCAAATTCTAAACGCTCAACTGTACCCGCCTTTTCAACATTACACATTACACATGCCGAGTTTAGGGTGCAGAGTGCAGAGTGCAGAGATTATACAATATATTCAACTAATGCAAAACAAAAGTCAAGTCAAAGACCCTTTAATAGCCAGATTCTCTCCTCCTCCCACTCAAAGTTTATTTCCTTTGTAGTTACAGAGGAGAAAGTGGAGAAAGTAGTCAGTTTTAGAACACATGATGATAAGCTTCAAATATGGATTCTAAATTCTGAATTGTGGATTCTGGATGCAAATAGAAAGTCATTCGTTCAGTAAACAGAAGACAGATTTGTATTTTGGATTTAGGAAGATAGACGTTCCAAATTCCATCAACTACTCTCTGTTCGCTGTTCAAATCTAGTGTACCAAAAAGATGAGAAAAACGTGTGCGGGTGAGAGATTTTTATTTTTATTCTGATTTTGAGTTGTAGTTTGTCATTTATAGATTGTACATTGAAAATCCTTTTTGAAATGTGAAATGTGCAACATTTACATTTTATATTGATATTTTGAATATTAAGAAGAAGTAAAGAAGATGTAAAAAATATCTACAAAAGTGTTTTACATGTGAACACTTTACTATATACTTAATGCTTAATACATAATACAGGTTGTTCAATCTACTGTATTCAGTATTTACTATCTACAATCTACATACAATTCATTCACCTTGTGTCGTTTTTACGTCTTTGAGGAAATTCGGATTGATACTGATCCCTCTATCCTCTATACGAGCACATTACTATCTCCATCTCTATGTAAAATATATATTGTGAGCTGCATGCACCTCCCATTATCCATAGACGATTGAGATTGAGAGCGGAGAACGGAACATAGAATATAGACCGAGTTCAAAAGAAAACAAGGAGGAAATGGACCTTCTGTAGTAGCAAGTCAACAAAAGGCCAGATGAATAAGGGAAATGACTAGAAACGCAGAATGGGGAATGGAGAATGGGGAATGGAGATGACGAGCAGAATCTTGTTCATTGGGAAATGGGAGAAAATGTACAAACTAGAAACTACAAACTACAGGAAATAAATGAAGAAAGAAGGAGAAGATGAGTCTTTCACTGTTTCACTACTGTAGTTGTACTTGGAGTTGGACTGGTTTTTTTTAGTTTTATGATTAAAGGTACTGAAAAGATTGTCATGTTTTCTGTATTCTGTGAGCTTTCTTTAGTTGTTGTTGTTTTGTGTAAAATGTGTACTTTATACTTTACTGTACACAGACAGTTGAACAAGTGGAGTAAGTACAATGTTACTGGATGTTAGATATTGGATGCTGTCCTCTCGTGTCTCAATGAGATGGAAAGTGAAAACCTCCCTTTATAAGTATACTTTTGTGCCTGTCGCTGTCACTGTCTGAGCCTCAAGTCTCTAGTCTCTACTCTCGAGATCTCAGGTCTACAATCTCAAGACAGGGAAAACAGATCTGCTTTCTCTGTCTACCTCCACTTTCATCATGCGTACGCTCATTTGTTCACTTGTTTTCTTGTTTCCATTCCCATTTGTGAATCTTCAGGAAAGAGATTTGAAGGATTTTTCCAGGCTTTGGAAATTTGTCAGAGAAAGAGTGAAAGCGAGTGAAAGCGAGTGAAAGAGAGAGAGAGGGAAATTATTTCTTCCGTCTTATTTTCTGCACCTGGAAACTTTTCCATTTCTTATATAATACATTATGTTCTGTGTTCCATGTCCTATTATTCACTTGTCTCCATGACATGACATGGTATGGCCGAGCCAGCCTTTTGAAATTCAAAAGAGCACTGTTGAATGATGTATACAACTACAGTTAGTTGTTTTACTACTATTAGTTTCATTTCCACAGCAAAACTCGTACGGTTTACGTTGTACGGTGATTCCATCAGCATCAGGGTTTTGACATTAATTGAATGAATGTATGTATAATGTATAATGTATATGTAAGCTTCTGAATTGAGATTTTGGGGGTAATGAATGACAAAGCTTGCAATTACTGGAAAATTGGTTGAAAAGATGGAGAAAACATGTACAACATAAAACATAAAAAGAAGAACATTGAATTTTTAATGCTTATGGTTTAATGCACCTGTACTTTTACCTTTTACCTAAAAATAAAACAAATGTGAATGTGTAAAGTACACTTTTTCCAAATGTAGAACCTTGAGGCTTCAGTTTTAGGATGTAGAAAAAAGATTCAAAAGTGTCGAAAGTATTTAGTAAACAAAAATCGAATGCAGGTTCTGGAAGAAGATACTTCAACTAACAATAAAAGGTAAAAGGTACAAGCTAAACTGTATAATTTATTGTCTATAATCTATGAAAACTTTGAGCTTTGAGCTTTGACAAAGTTTCTGCGTAACAAAATGTAGCAAGTGGAGAAAGAAACAACTCGATTTTCAGAGTACACTACATTTTGCTTCAATTACACATTGGGTTGTTCATTGTTATTATAAAGTTGGATCAAATTACTCATTAGCCTATAAATTGTCATCAATACATTCCCCCTTGAAATAAAATTGAATGTGCTGTAGAACAACAAAAGTATACCAAAAACCATAATATTATTTGTTTTACTGAGAACATGGATAATGATTTCCATTTTGTACATCAGAAGGAGAAATTGATCCTTTTTTGTTATTTATTGTTTTTCATTCTTTCGCTTTTTGGGGATTTCAGAATCATGAAAAACATTCCCAATGCAAAATTTAGGATCTTGTTTCTAGTACAAAAAGTACAAAGTACTAAAAGTCTTTTAACCTAAACTGTTTATATAAACTAGAAAAATAGTAGATATGAAAATCGTATCATTATATAAGCAGAAACTGCACTATAAACTTATCGAATCGATAATAACTATTGTTTTGAAAATAAATTGATACAAAGAGAAGGTAAATAGAGATGCACCTCATATCACAGTTTACTACATTCACCTGACTTTTCCTTTTAAATTGAAAACCCAACAATTTTTCTTCGTATCACATTCAAAAAAAAAAAAAAGATCAAAGGCACCTTAAAATGTTCTCCTTTCTCCTACAGAACTGGACCTATATTTTGAGTTGTGGATAAAGTTCCTTAATTTTATCTATACACTACATTTACTCTCTACTTTTGTACTTTTGAACCCCAAAGTTTGTATTACTGTGCACGTGGATGTAGTAAATGTTGAATTAAAGGATAATGAATAAACCACTGCTCTGGTTAAACCATGGAAAAGTTTTTATCTCATGTACATGTGAAAGTCTCCAGGCTATCAAAAAGGCGGCAGATGCACTCGCAGATTATCTACATTGTATCATATTATAGTATATTATGCTTCTAGCTTCTAGATTCAAGATTGTAGATGAAACATGATGAAGCTACTTCTTATTGTTCCAGACGAATCTTACCAAAACTAACACGTTGAGCAAGTAAATTTTACATAAGATGTTTTGGGTTTTCCAAGAAACAAGATAAGTCTCAATTCTCCATTTCTAATTTGTGCTTTGACCTGTATAAGTTGTACAAATACAAAATACAGATATTACATTGGAAATATGACGTGGTTTTCTCCAAAACATCTCTCTATCTTTCTTTCTATTGTCAAATTATTACCGTGCATCTTTTTTAAATTCACAATTGAGTATTCAGTATTCAGTACTTATTCCGCTTTCTCCCTGATGCAATATTGCTTAAAAAAGTTGAAAAGAAGGCTAATCATGCGATTACATAACATTAAACATAAAGGACCTGGAGGAGAAGGGGGAATTGAGAGGAGACAAATTATAGCATGTACCATGTAACGCGTAACATTAACCTAATGTTTATGTTTCATGTTTACATCTTTTTTGGGTGTAAAACGTATCTGGTATCTAATATCTACGCCTTTTATACAAATAGAAGTATACTAGCCGTCACCCGCCACCATGTGGCGGTAAATTCTTGAATTACTTGTTTAGGGACTAAGTAAAACTCAACATTCTCGCTAAACTTTAATTTTCCCGGTATAATTCAAACTTCCCGCT
>JABASP010002225.1:0-21797 GCA_019776565.1 Sminthurinus signatus | reverse complement strand
GAAATGGCTATTACTCTGGCTAAGAGAAATGGCTATTACTCTGGCTAAGAGAAATGGCTATTACTCTGGCTAAGAGAAATGGCTATTACTCTGGCTAAGAGAAATGGCTATTACTCGCGATAGGTACTAGCATTAACGGCTGAATTTAAAGCGCTTTTAGTTTTCGGCATTCTGCGTGTCGGATTTCTGAGAGTAAGTAATCAACAAAGTGCCACAAAGATTTTTCAGCCATCGGATACGATTTTTCTAAACATATAGTTGTGGCCCGTCATGTGACGGGCGCGCTTACTTGTAAAAGTATAAAAACAGTACAAAAACTAAAACCAAAAAGGTATGCATGTACAATGTACAATATGCAAACATCAGACATCAGACGGAATCAGGGTATAATGATGAACGGATGACACCTACTAAATCAAGAGCAAAAGACTTGTGTGTTTTGTTATGTTCTCTCTGACTTTGCCTTGTTCACTTTCTGACAAAGTGTATTCGTATATACATGATGTACAACGTTGACTGTAGGATGGAAAGGAACAAAAGTACAAAGAACAAGCTGTGTAGGATTTACGATAATAGATAATACAGTGATATGATACGATATACGTACGATGAATATGATGAGGATTCACATGATCCTATATAAATGTATTATATATTGAAACGGAAAAACTCTTGGGGTCTATACACGATAAAAGAATATGATGATAGGATGAACGATGAGCAGTGCAGAGTGCAGTGCTATGGAAAATATGATGAATTTTTACGAGGTAGGGTTTTCTACATGATACTTCATACTGACTACTGACAAACTGAGAATAAAAAATATACATGTACTCAAACTGTATTATACTCAGTACTCAGTATTCACGCACATTGTACATGTGTTATGCATACACTGTGTTTTTTTTTCATTATCAAATCCTATCTTCTTCTATAAATGTATTAAATATGTAGGTATTCAACATACATGAATATGCATAAAGTACATAATATTTTTAATATTATAATAGAAAATAGAAAGATATAAAACTTCCTTAATGTAAATTTGATACATGTACAATGTACAATATATATAGCATATATATACAGCTGAGTGAAATGTACAGTCGTTTCCACTTGAAATATTTTTAGTAGTGAATAATTATTATGATATTATTATTATAGTAGTATAAGCATTAAATATTGGGTTAAAAAAGGTGGATTATCCATTAAAAACGGCTGTACTTGGACTTTGGACATTGGCAGCAGAATTAGTTGCTTTCACAAGTGATATAGAAAATAGAAATGTAAAAATGTGAAAATAATTTAATTCTTCATGTTGGAAATTTAAACAATCAACTGTCCGTCTGCTGTTTTTTTTTTCATTTTCATATCGACCTTTTTTAATATATTATAATTGATTTAGTACAGTAGAACATTCTTTCTATACTTTTCTAGTTGAATATTAGAGTAGTAGATAAGATTCTTGCTTGTATTAGAAATTAACTGAATTGAATGAGTTTTAATTTGGAGTTGGAATTTGAATACCTTTGAGGTTACTTTCGATGAATATACGAATTCACGTACGTACGTACTAGAGACTATGCACATGAAAAATACTAATAAATATGGGTCGTTTTCCCCTATTTCTTTCTAAAAATCATTAATAAATGTAATCTAATTTGTTTGTTCCTTTTTTAATTCTGTTTTAGCTGACAACAAAAAAATTGTGGGAGGTGGAGGAAGGAAAAGATGACAAATTCATAGGTGATGGAATGTGGAGAAATACAACCTGGTCAACTACCACATCGACTGGTTAGTAATCTCTTCGGCATAATCATTATCTTCTTTTTTTACTCTCTCATTTTAGTTTTAGTTTTAGTCAAAACAAACATTTGTAGTTAGTAGACATCTAATAACTAGAAACTAGACGAATCTTGTTGTGTAATCACTTTTTAAACTACATCATATACACCATCGAAATTCGTAATACATGCAAAAACAACACGTTACAAGTGTGATTTGTAAGCAATGAACTATGAATGAAGCATAATATTATAGCTGTATGTGTGAAGTTCAATGAATATGAACTCTGATTTTGTAAGGATAGCAAAGTCAATCAAATCAGTTATTCTTCTTTTTTTATTTTGATGACTTGACATTTGACTTCAGTCAAATTCAGTCATTCAGTAGTCTGGAAGTACTAGAAGTATTTTCTTGTACTTGTAATTTTTAATATATCCACGATTCTTTGTGTGCAGTTTTTATTTTCATCATAATGATTATATCTCGATACGTGCTGTACGTTCAACGCTGTATATTTTGTAGGCTACATGTATGTTATATTATGATGTGTAAAACTTTCAACTGATGAAAGTTGAAAGTGTCACATTCATTTCCCAAATGATGACATGTTTCTTCATGTATATTATTATTATTATTATTATTATTATTATTTTGATGGAGTTTTGTTCAGTCCATAAGAATAAAATTTGAGACTGGCGACAGATTTCCAATGTTTTTGTAATTATGATCATCATCATTCCGTATTCGGTATTCAGTTTTCAAAATAGAAGTGATTTTATAGTGATTTTTATGCGACAACTCTCCGATAGTAATAATAATAACTAGTTTCTTGAACTAACGGAACGAGAAACTTGTATTTGCAAGGCCATTTAGTCATTTTTTGAAAAGTAAACTATTATGAACATGATGATTTGTGTAATATGGCACTAAATAGTTCTTGAATTATTATTAGTGTTTCTTCAGCTGGCTTTACTTAAATGGGTTTTGTATTTTGTGAAAGTTTTGTCACTCATTATTGTTGTCAGAATATTATGCACATTAATTATGATATTGTTTAGTTGTCAACAAGCTCATTCCCTTGAATAACACATAACGCATTTAAAATTCAAATGATCAATGGTACATGATGATGGTCATGTGTTTATTTATACAAAAAATACTTGTAATAATTCATAATATTTACAGTTTACAGTCAAAGATATTATTTATTCATCATTCCATTCTTTCTTTCTTTCTTCCTGAGAAACAAAAGAAGATCTCATTCTTTAGGATTTAGTAATATAATAAATACTAAATAAATGAACAGTGAACAGGCATTAGATTTTTTTTTGTAATTTAGAATTTAGAAGTCGCATTTCTTTTGGACAGCCAACTAAATAATTAATTAGCATATTATGATGATACCATAATATATGTATTGTTTGTTATTTATTAGAAAAGTTTAACTAGTGACTTTTGACATTTTGTGAGGATTCTTTATTTATCTATCTCTTTTGTTATGGGATTGATAAACTATAAATTTTATTATGTGGTAGAACATAATATGAGAGAGTGATACTCTTATTTTTGTAAATAAACTTTGATATTGCGAATCTCGTGGCAATAATAATGTATTTATTTATCGATCTATCTGTTTAAAATAGTATCAGTCTTTCATGCATATTGAATTTCAGTAAACTTTCCCAGGACCTTTTTCGGCTTGACTTTTTAATTATATCCTTTGGAGAGTACAGAGTACTTATAGGGTATAGATTATAACTAGTGACAAAGACTTGAAACTTGAAAATGTTTAATGTCTAGTACTCACTGAATATTATTTGTATTATTATTATTACTATTCAGGTCATTAGGTAGTTTCGGGCTCGTAATATGAGAAGGAATATCAGATGATATGAATAAAATCTACAAGATATGTATTATGTATAAATAATAAGCAGTTTGCTATTTAAGACATTATGTAAATTGTTTTATTTTCCAAGTTATTTTAGTATTAAGTTTTTAGTTTATGTACGGTTTGAATTGACTTGAGTTGCGTTTTTAAGTTGATTTGGGTATTATTAGTTTGGTTTGTGGATTGAGTATTGATGGGAATACATGTTAATATGAGTAATATACTTTATACTAGCTTTGATCCATAATCCATAATAATGTTACGTTTTATGTTTTATGATATGTGATAAATGAAGAGTAGAATTTGTATCATGAATCGTGTATCATATTTATGTGTAGTATATTATAAATTATACACATGTACAATTTAATATTTTGTAATGCATATAATGTATAATATATAATATGAAATATTATTATGGATTATGGAGTTATCTTGGTCAACTCTCTCTAGTTATCTTCCACTAGAACATGTCAACTTTGTACTTTGTGCACATGCAGAAAATGTACTCGTGTACACACTAGACTGGTACAAGAGATAAATGAAGATTCCACACCATTGTAAGAATGATGAGGATGTTACTATGTATAGTGTATAATGTTATATAAATGGATTTGAACGAGCAAACGAATCATTACATTATATTACGTACTTTGTACTTCATATTATTACTTACTTAGTGTCTTTATTATGTACAATGTACTATGTACAATATAAATATAACAGTCAGCTCAAATGTCTCTAAGTACTCTAAGTTCAGTATTCTGTATATTCTGACTATTGCTCTTCCCTCTTTGTCTTAATACTTGGATTTGGACGACTTGTTAAATAGTTTTCTCTGTCTTGTCTTTCAGTCTTTTTCCATCTCTAATTTTGAGTTTACTTTGGTGGAGTGTTGCGAATAATTTACGTGCCATTTACATTGTATTCCTCTTCTTCTTTTTTCTCTTTTTTTCTACCTTTTTTTCCTTCTCAACTTTAAAGAGTTTGAAGATATCTTTCTATTTTTCAACCATATATTATTACTATATAAATATACACACTGTACTAAAGACGGAGTGAATACATTGTATATATGCATAAAACATAAAATACAAAGCTAAGCAAAGAAAAGAAAAGCTGCTGAAAGAACTAACAAGCAAAAAGAGTATATATACAATGTGTACGTAATACATGGGTAAGTTATTACAACAACGTAATACTTAGGTTAACGTTAACGTAGGTTGTGACTGTTGTATGTTTTTCCAAGTCTCCAAGTTGCTCCTGCAAATGGTTGGATTTTGGATGGTATCCTGTACATTGTATACATTTTAGACAATGTACAATGTACACGAGAGCGTAGACATACTTATTATGTAATAAACACGGTGTAAAGCAAGTGAACGAGTACTACAGAGTGTAGAGTACAAAGTACAGATGTATATACAATATACAATACGTGAGCAGGTGAAGTTTACTTTAGTATATTGTGGTTGTAGGTGTGTGCAAGAAGTGCGTGGATATGTATTATACATGTATACAAAGTAATACATAATATACTGTGGTTCGTTGGCTACCCCTTTGTATGTTTTTTTTTGTTTTTGGAAAAGTATATTATAAAGTAGGTAGGAAGATGGCTCTAGCTTTTTAGTATTATCGTAGTCAACTTCTTTATTATTCTGTATTCTCAATGTGTTTTATACAAGTCCAAAAAAAGAGACGTTTTTGCACAACGGAAGTACCGGCTTGAATATAGAAGACTTGTACATATAATAATAATAATAATGATGATGATAATAATATTCCAAATTATACATGTGTGCAGTGTGTGTAGTCTGTACTTTTTCATACACAATACACATTACACATGTTATACTTTATGATGATTTGTCATTTGTCAAGTATTTATTTTCCAACTCAATTCTGTTCTTTGTTTTTTTCTTATAAAGTTTATGTTTTATAATACTATAATATTCTATATTCATCGACTGTGTATAAGGTTTCCTTTGTTTTTTGTATTATAGTTTACAATACGTAGAATAGTACAATATGACAAGTATTTAAATAGGTTCCAGTATTATGTCTTGGTTTTTGCATATATAGTACATATTATATGCATGTATGTAGGACAGGGACATAATATCAGTATAAGGATTATAAAATATGAAAGATAATTCAAATTGTTCCAGTTGTTTCATTTTTTTTTCCTGTTTATCAGTAATTTGACTATGTTAATTAAAAAGTGCCTAGTCTGTAGATAGTAGATAAGAAATGCTAAGGAATTTTTTTTTCATTCTCGTTGTTCATTTGTCCAGAAAATAAAGAAAGTATGTGGTATGTAAAATAAATTGTAAAATTATTCAAATTGGAATTTGTCAAATGTAAAGAATAGAGATAAGATTTTTATTTGGTCTAGAATATAGATTACAAAGGAATGCAAATTTTGGAATTCAATAATTTATTTTGTAGATAAATAAGAGAAATAATATTTATCAGAAATAGTTTTTTTTTGTTATTATTATTATTTTGGCTGGAATTGAATTATATTCTATTATATTTGAAACGTTTGAAATTGGAATATAGAATGTAGAATTTAAAAAAAAAGTCAAGTTTAAAAACGTTTAAAGGTCCTGCATCATTCCATTCGTTTTGAGATTGAGAGAGACCCTGATGATTTTCCTTGTTGTTCTTTTTTTCTGATGGGTTAGCATTTCAGTGTTTATGTGCCTGGATAGGTGTGTAAGTACGTATGTATTTATGTATGTACGGTAGATATTTTTCCCTTATTCTAAAAAAATAGCTACTACCATACCCTCAGTAACTGGAGAAGAAAGTATATCTTATAGCAAGGTAAATTCTCTGTTATAGAGTATTGGAGAGTTTGAAAAAGTTTTGTTTCATCTACATTCTACATGTTATAATTTACCTAGTCTTTTTCTCTCTTAATATACTTCTTTTTTTTACATTTCAACAGAGATTATCAAAATATTTATGTTATCAGTAATTTGCTGATTAGCCAGTCACATTCAGTCAGGAGCTAAAACTTTAATTTGAATACATTATTGAATATTGATATTATTATATTTCTGTTTTTTTTTTACTCTTATTTCACATTCTCTTATAAATAAATAGCAAATAAAAGACAATGTTACTTGTGTATTTTTTCTTCTTTTCTTTGTGTGTATGGAGTATGGATGATTCTACGTCTTGGTGTTCCCTTAGATAGATAAATTATATAGATATAGACATAGTTAAAGTAAGAGGTTGATGTTTGGCATGACATAGAATATGTAGTACATACTATTATAATACAGTATAAAGTATAAAGCATGAGATGGTGTACTGTAAAGATGATAATATTGTTATTGTTGATGCTGGTACTGGAAAAAGAGTAAGCAAAAGAGGGACAAAGAAAAAGAACAAGGAGAGAGACCCTTTAAGAAGGACTTGGTGTAGTAGTAGTTTTGTTGGGTTATTGGGGAAGGAAACAAATACGTGGAAAAAAAAGGATAGAGACTATTTTATAGAGAGATTTGACTACATGTGTATACTTTAGGATATTTTCCAGCAGTTGTAGTTGTAGTAATAGTAGTAGTAGTTTTGTTATTATTATTATTATTATCATATTATACAGATTTATGTATGTACAGCAAATGAACTAAGAAATAGAGAGACAGAGATAGAAATATTATAGTATATCCTGACTTATTTATGCATAATGCATAATAATAATATTATAGGGATACTCTCTCGACAGTTGGTTCCTTCTCCTATGTAATGTGTAATTCTTTTCGTTCTTTCTCTCTTTCTCTGTTCTCCATGAACCTATAGGTTCCACTAATATGCATGCCTTTATAGATAAAATGTGTCCATATCTATGCTGGATATAGATGTATTTACAAAGGATTTTGAAGGGAAGTTTTTGTAGATATATATATATATATATATATATATGTTGGTCGGTGCGAGGTTCCTTCAAGGGTGATGTTGAGGAGATGACGGGCGGGTTGGTTTTCGTTTTGGTTCTCTCTCTCTCTCTTTCTGTATATTGTAGTCGAATGAGTCTTTCGTACTTGGTCTTTCTTTGAGTTTCGAGTTCCAAGTTAAGTTGAGTTGAGTTTTGTGCTGAGGTGACAGGAGAAGTTTTTATTTATATTATTATTATGTGCGTTGTTGTACAATCGTTGTTATCGTTTTTTTCTCTAGTGAATCGTCAATCGTCATCATCGTCGTGAAGAATAATAATATTAGTATAATCATACGTACAATTTAAAAATATTGACAAAAAAAAGAGAAAAACATTTTTAAAAAAAACTCTGTGACTTATATAATATCTTATCCATACAGACAGACATTGTGCAAGTAGTTTTGTTTAGTTTATTATTATTATTATTAATATTATTGTTGTCATCATCATCAGTAATTAATTTGATTGAATCGGAATCAATCATAGTAATTTTTACAGTTAAAACAAAAGACAACGAAAACGACCAAGACTTGGGATTTTTTTATGTTTATCCAAGGCTAGTGTATACCTTTTTTTATTAAATATATACTTATATAATAATATAAGCACAGAAGTAACAGAAAAATAGAAAACAAGGAAAGAAATAAGAAATAATAATAATAATATAGATTCAAGTTAACGACAATGACGGTTCATGGGCATTGGCAAACGCACCCAGGTGACATTCTCATCCATTTATTTATGACTATATCCAATTTACATTTTGGTTTATTTTATTCATTTTCAACATTACTTTTAATGTGTCATTTTTTTTTTTTTCTCCTGAGATTCTAAATGTAATATTATACTATTTTATTATATTATGAATGGATGTGAGTGTGTTTTGTGTGTGTGGGGGAATTTAATATGTACTCAATACTCAATATATGTATATTAATGTGTGTAAGTATATTATAGTGACAGTCTGCACACATAATACATGATACACTTTCATGACATTAAATGTACATTAAAAAGTTAAATGTGTACATTGTCAACTGTCATATCATCTTATAAAAACCTTCTTCTGTACAAAATTTACCGAAATTATTATTATTTTGGTACTAACCCCCGTAGAATCCGATACAGCACCTCATAGGTCATGGGGAGAAACAAACTCAAAAAAATGGGGGGCCAAAAGTTGGTCAAAAAGGCGTAATCCACGAGGTTAATAATTCAATTTTTATTTTATTCTACTGTGTCTACTACTACTGCTTTTTTGTCCAATGTCCAATGTCCACTTTCTATAATATTATTACATATTATTATACTCTCTTCTCTCCATTTCTTCTTGTACTTGTTCTTCTTCTACTCTTCATTCGTTATTCAAATATGTCAAAAGTATCTATAATATTATTATTATTATGGTTTATACACTCTGTTCTACTCTACTACTCTACATTACGTCATTTTGGGGGGCTTTGTTTGTTTCAATACCATGTTTTTGTCGTATATATTATGATAGTATAATAATAATAATAATAATACTCGTTTTATCACCATTTTCTAGAATCTATAGAGTATATAGGATAATATATTATACTATGTGTACATATACTACATACTTTATAAGGTTCTGTGTACTATAATCTATGATACAATAAATGTACAGTATTTACATATTATACTACATAAGGAAAATTGTCTTGATAATGACATTCACAAATAACATACCTATGTAGTATAATATATATGCATGATTACTCTATATCTTCTATAGTATATAGTATATGGAAATTAGGGAAGAAAAGTTATTGCTTGATATGATGGTAGTTATAGTTAGTTAGAACACAACAAGATTCAGAAATATAATACAATTATCATAATATTATACATAACTAAGGAATAAAAGCATGAGATGATTTTGAAAATTTAATAAAATTAAGTTGAATGTTGTTATTAATTTTGGTTGTTTTTATTATTATGTTATTTTTACAGAACATCATGCTCCGGGTTCCATGGGTCTTCCGGGAAGAAGACCTGGTGGATTTCCTGAAGCAATGTCTATCCTTTCACCCAGATCCAATGAAACTGGTGGATTGGGTGTAAAAATGGTTGAATATGTTCTGGGAGCTTCACCTACAGCAAAAGATCTGGATGCCCGAATGAGACACCTCGCAATTGTAAGTTGAAAAAAAAAAGAAGAAAGAAAGAAAATATTCAAAAATATTCAAATATGTCATGTTATTATGTAAATATTATTCATATTTTAACTAAAAAAGAAGTTGTCATTATGCTTAATATGTTAAGAATAATAATAATGATATTCTCTGGAGGTTGTCATTTGTTATAGTTTTTTTTCTTAATACTTAGTAGTTAAAAAAACAAATTATGATTTTGAGTCTTAATTATTTTTTTTTTTTTGTTATTATACAGGACGACAAAGATAAAAAGGACATGAAAAAGGACGAGAATGGTATTGTACAGAACGGAATTTGTGACGACGTGACACTTCAACATGGACAAATGCAACATGCACATATTTCCCAAATCCCAATTTCCCAGCATCAACAAATGCAGACAGTTCACTCGCATCAACACCAACATCAACATCCGCAACATCAGCATCAACACCAACAACATCACCATCATCATCCACAAGATGACCAAAAGAATCAGACTGTATCACCCGAAGAACTCCAAGCTCAGATCATGGCTCAGCAAAATATGAATGGTCACTCACTCCTTCATAATATGGGTCAACTAGAACAATTTGAACAAATGGTAGACCCATCCTCTCAAGGTCAGTATAATAATTAATAATATTCTGGATGAATGGGATGAATATGAAATAATAATATTGTATAAACTCTGATTCTATATTTGAACAAAATTAAATTATGCTAATATTAAGTATTTTCAGTCTTAATTATTATAGTTTTTCTATTTTCTATATTATCTATTCTTTTTTTCAATGTTTAAATTCTTCTTTTTTTTCTTTATATTTTACATATTTAAATTTTAAATGTTAATAGTAATAAATACTAATCCTAAATGTACAAAAAAAACTTTCAGTATTATATTTTTTTTTGTTTTGTTTAATTTAATTTTTTCAATATAGGTGGACCTCAAGTTACTTATGACTCTCCATATAATGGAGTTAATCACCACATGGTTCATCATCAGCATCAACCACCTCCAAATGTTTTACCACCTTTTGACCAACAACAGGTAAGAATAAAGTCCATTTATTACTATTCTTTCTTATTTTTCTTTTCTATTTATAAGTTAAAATGCATATATTACAATTCCATGGTACACATTTCATATTATTATTGAAAGAAAAACATCATATGGTAGTTACTTACAATTTACAAGAAACTATAGAGTAAAATATCATGCTTACGGTATTTAGTCGTTATTTGTCGTTTTTCTAATATCTTATATCTAATCTTATTTATCAGAAATATTATTCTTATCATGAAATTCTTATCAAAAAACAAATTTAAACAATGTGGGAGTGCACTGCTTACTTTCCTTGTACAACGCAGAAAGTTTTAGAAATATTTTTTTAATTAACATAATATTATTATCAGAGACAGGGAAAAAATATATAAGAAAAACAAAGAAAAAAGAACTACACAATGCACAATATGTACAGTGTACAAGTGTAGGTAACAAAGAAAGAATTTGATGTTTGATTCTTTGTCATTCTTTTTCTAAGGTTTTGCGTCTGTATCGCCCTCTAGTCTGTTCTTTTGAAAGGAGGCGAGGGTTTTTCGTCCATCGTGAATACGCACCATGGCGTGCATCATTCAGAAAACTGGTTGAGATTTTTGTATAAAGTTTTCTGTTCTATGTTCCTTCATATAACTTGTATTTGTATTACAAACTGTAATAATATAGAATGTATCATCTCCAAAAAATCTTGTCCATCAACAATCAACACTCATCCTCAAACTTTTCCGTTTGATATTAGTCTAATCATGAGGAGGGTGCACATATTGCATATATGAGTAAGCCAGCCAGCAGATTTCGGCAACATACAATGATTATGATGATGGCGATTAGATTGAGAATTGAGAATCAAGAGAACAAAAAATATATTTCACTTGTGTATCTATCTGATTTTAATTGTATAAAGAACATACACATTTGATACACTTATGTAGTTAAGTAGTCAATTGATGTAGTAACCTTTTAAATTTGTAGGAGTGCATTCATGTTAGTGACATTGAATTATATAAGCTAAAATTATGTCATGCACTTGACTATATAGATTAACTAGATAATGATAATAATATAATATGCACTGTTGATACTAGCTCTATAGCTTTGAGCATATCGGAGAAAGAGGGGAAAAAAGAAAGCCAAGCAGTCATGAATTTATGAGGATCACTGATTTAGAATTTAGAATGAATTTGGAGCTCTGAATTTTCAGAGTTTTTTCAATATGTATCATACATATTTCTAGATTTTAGATTGTAGATATTTTGTTACAGAAAATGTAGTCTAAAAGCTACATGTACTGTAAACTGTAATATATCCTGCTTTAGGAAATTTATAAAATGTCATCTTGGTTTAATAAGCTGCTGACAACTGGCAACTGGCAACATTTAGTCAATGAGTATGATTGTGAAAAGTCGTTTTCATTCTGACAATTCCTATATGTTTAAAACTAGCCTTATAAAAATTGTAGAATGTATCTTCATTCGTGGACAAGTATTTGTGAGTTTATCCAATTCACAACTTGAAATTATGAAGTTGGAAAGAAAAAAAGGGGGCTTTTATACTATGTCGTTGCATGGGAATGAACTGTGACAGGAAATTAGGATTTTTCTTTTAAGGACAATGTGAAAAATGTAGAATATATAGAACAATTCATAGTCATTGTCATACCGTGAACTATTTTTTTACTTCCCTCGGTTTTTGTAATAAAATATGGAAAGTTTAGAATCAGATTTAATGATTTTTTGATCTTGCTTATCTTTTGATTTTTAAATGAACCATCAAATTGTTTACCATCGTTATCATGTTTCATTCTGAATTCTTATACAAATGGATAATTCTATTATTTACTGTGTAATGTCTAGGGGTTGTCTACTGCTAATACAGATGAATTCATCAAGAATCAAATGTTATCAATAGAATCTTAATTATTCAAATGCCCGAGGTTGTCGGGAGGATGATTGAATAGTAATGATAATTGATACTGCATACACTGTATGGTACAAGCATTTATCATCAGAGCTCTCATGAAATGAAGAGGAGCACAGTTGAAAAAATGTTGAGGAATGTATAGTTAAAAGCTATTTGTAACTTGGTTGACTTGACTAAATAATATTGAGCAATATTAGAAAAATGTTAAAGGTGTGGATTTATGTAACCATTTTTTTCCAATTTTTATGGATCGTAATATTTCAAATTTCTGAGAGTTATTACATATGGTGGATGTTTCATTATATTATTAGATTTTTTGTTGCCTCTGTAGTTTCTAAAATTCTAAATTTTATGCAACATTCTTGCAAAGTTTTTGGTTGTGGAAGTCTACATTTTTTTTCCGGAATAAAAATGCACGTTACAATTTACAGTACGTAATTCATGAATGAAAAGTAGAGAGCCAAAGTCCCAAATGATTATCATATTGCAGTAGATTCATTTTTTCCCTTGGGATTGGTAATGACGACTGCTTTGACTAGGACGACTAACCCGGTTTTTTCTTTGAGGTTTTCCACGAACTTCTTAGCTACATATGGAATATGACGTACAAAAAATTCCGTATTTCTCTGTTTGGCAATAACTTATGATTAGTTCTCTTGCTCTTGTATTTACTGTAAATTGTAATTCATTGTGGATTGTACTAAAAATGTCGGTGACGAAAGAGAAAAAAGAGGAGAATTTTTGCCCATGGCAAGTTCGGTTCTTCTCGATTCTCGATGATAAACTGAAATTCGTGCATTCACGATTGTCCAAGAAATGAAACGTTATCCATGTTATACATAATATTTAATAATAAGCATTGTATAATATTTAGACTTTTTCACTCAGGCAGTCTTTTGACTTTTTCTTTCCTTCCTCTTTTTTTTCTTTGTCTCCGAGCATTACAGTGTATAAAAGTAAAAGAAAGAAGGCTAACATAGAAATGCATAATATTGTAATAATAATTTATGTATAAGTCAGCATAAAAATAACAATAAATTTTGTACCTGTTTGTGGTATGTTTGGAGTATAAAATTATACATTCTTCCGACTTCTGATTGTGATGTTTTACATTAGAGCGGTATAAAGTATACATGCTACATGCTACATACACTCAATATTTTTTCCGCTTCTTTAATATTATTATAGGACTCAACTTTTTGGATAGACGGTTTACTTGCTCATTGTTTTCTTTGTGTACTCAGTACTCAGTCTGTCTGTCTGTCTTTTTTTTTATTTATTCCTCATCTTTTTTCTACATGCAACATCCTGTATACATAGCCTAGCAGAATGATGTAAACGTAAAATATAATATGTATATAGCATGTTTGTCTATACCCCGTTTTGGTTGGTTGAGAAGTTGAACTTATTTTACGATTGACTTGTTTAGCTGTCATAATTGAGATGAGTCCACGAAGAAGAAGATGAACATGAAAGAGTAGAATAAGAGTAAGAGAAAAAAAACATCTTTAGTATTATGACCGTTTAAAGGCTTTATTATTATCATTATCATTATTAGAATCATCCTCTATTATTTAATTTCCAAATTATTTTTCTGTTTCTGTATTTCCGGACAACTTTATCATTAGAATATCCAAGTATTACTACAGTAAACATTAAACGTATGATATTATATGATGTTTTCAATCGTGGTTTACCACCTTAAACTTGGCACTTGCCACTAGATACCAAATACAAGAGTCTATCGTACTTGAAGTCATGAACACGAGCAAATGACTCTATTACTATTGTAAGAAAACTGTAAACCATCATTATGGGGATAATTAATTTTTTCTATTCATTCAGTACTCAGTACTAGTTACTAGTATTGTATGCAATATGTAATATATATATTGTTAGATCAAAGAAAAGTATTTTTTCCAATGCAACAATAAGCATTGTTGTTGGTCCGGGTCATAGTTACACTTTTTTTATGTACGATATTATACATGTAAGTATTCACATTTTTAGCAATGTGACAAATCATAACAATGCCAGTTCAGTTGTACATTAGTATAATAGTAATAATAATAATACTATTCATGTGGAACCATAATAATAAATATTATTATGTTTTGTATATATTTTTATACAATCAACTATTGAGAATGGAGAAGGGCACATAAGACATAATACATAATACATGTATGCTGTTATTTTCAATTTTCAAATCGAAAAAAAGAGTTATCGGGCCTCTGTTGAGACTGCTCCTGCTCTTGAATACTGTATTATTATTATTATTGTTACATAGAAAGGGTATTAAAATTTCAAATGATGATGAGGATAAATGTATATCGTACATGTACTAGTATTTTGCTTTTACTCTACTGATAATTGGCCTCAGGGTCTTTTAGATAAATGAAGCATGTTGTTGTTTTCTGGATTTTGGGATGATGATAATATCTAATATATGTGTAATATGTAATATTGCATATAAACATCTACATTCTACATTTGTATAGATTGTAGATTGGAGAAAATCCTTATTCTCAAAGCTCAAAGCTCAAAAGGGAGAAATAAGGAAGATTTTACACAAAAGCTGAGTTGAGTTTAGTAGTAGTCTCTTTTTGGTACAAGCTCAAGAGGTAGAAGGTAGAATTGGGATAAAAATGTAAAATGTGGAAATGGTAATAGTAATAAAAGTTACGGAGAGAACACAGAAATCCTCACAAACACAAACACATACAAACTACACACTCATGTACACAGTCCAAGTCCAAGTCGTAATATAGTGGGAATAAATTGTTTCAATTGTTGTGAGAGGGATTGGGGTCACCCTGTGGGTTGCTTGGTTATTTTTTTTTGCACACGATCGGACAATGACTTCTTTTACGTCTTCTTTCAAGTCTTCCTTCCTCTATTTGTTGAATGTGTGCAAGTATCAAGTATGTGTCTATGCGTACGCTGGTATATTCATACTCCATACGATGCATAATATATTATATTATATTCCTTTTTTGCCCCTTTAGCTACAACTAGGCTCAAAATCATGTTATTTTATTACACTTGAGCATACGATGTAGGATATAGGATATACGATACTTGAACACAGTTTTGTGTATTTGTTTGTGTGTGTGGATTAAGGATTGTGGATTGATATTAGATGTTAGATGCAACTGCATATTATAAGAACATAGTGATATAGCTAGGTAAGCGTAATACATTTATACATTTATACATAGTTTGTGAGTCTGTGAGTTAGCTAACAAAGTCAAATGGCTGTAAGCTAGAGGAGCAGAAGAAGAAGAAGAAATAGAAGGAGAGTGATGATGCTGCTGCTACACATACACACGTATATCTACAACTTGGATGTGTGTATTTTGTAGACGTTGTACACTGTACACATGCACGTCTCGCTCCGAAGTACGAATGAAAGTACAATATACAATCTACAGTATGTATAATACTGTACTTTTCTTCTTCTTTTTGGTCTAGTATGTATTTACTTGAGAGGACGAGGATTGTACATGCTGTGGTAGTAGTAGTGGTAGTGGCGCTTCTTCTTTTTCCATCCCCCTGTCCAGTACCGTACCATCCGTCGTGAGATTTGCATGTGCTCGTCTCTCTCTCTCTCTCTTTCCCTATCGCGTTCACTCCAACTTTCTGTCGGTTTGTCTGTCTGTCTCGTTTACTCACGTACTCACTACAACTAAACACGACTCCCTCATCTGATCTCTTATTAATACATAATAATATTCCAAAGGCAGTTCCAAGTTCTAAATTTTAATTTGAGACAGAAAAAAAAAAGAAAAGAAAAAAAAGTTAGATCCAGGCGAACAGGCAAACAGACGTAGTACGGAGGTACAAATACACTGTATAACAATAGATCAAGTTTCATCCAGTAACCATAAACCATAAACTTGAGTATCATTTTTGAAATTTGATATGAAGAAATTGAAAAGAATATTATGATAGAAGAGCTACAACTTTGTTCACTGTGTTTTAAGCATCACATAAAAGTTTACACATGTGCAGTTGGTTTATGTGAGAAGTGAAAAATGTGATTACTCGTTGACTTTTTACATCTAAACATTTAGTTGATTGAATGATGGAAACTATAAATCATCATCAGCAACAGTATTAAGAAGGGAACTCGCGGTGATAGTCACCAACCATCATCAACCATCAATAATCAATACAAAAGTATATCATTACAAACTTTGAGGATCATTATTATTGTTATTACATAATTTGACAAACAGAAATCAATCTAAAGTACAAACAATATAAAATAAAATACAAGTATAAAGTGTTTGTGTATGTGCATAAAGAAAGGAAGAAAGAAAGAAAGATAGCTGTAAACAGAGAAAGAAAGGAAACAATCTAGAAACTGTACAGAAGAGTTTAGTGTTTTAGTACTCTGTTCAAATTGAATTATCAACAGTAATAATAATAATAATAAGTCATAGTAAAACTATTTTTAATTGTGATAATAAAATTGCCTTGAATTTTGCATTCGGCAACTAAAGTTGACATGTGGCAGTTAAGCTGACTGAACTAGCTCAACTATCAAACATTAATACGTAATACGTACAATATAAATGTACAGTGTACAGGATATGTACTATGTACTCGTGTACAAGTATCAAGTACAGTGTGTGATATAATGACAGTTTAAAGTGTGAATTGACTATTATTATTCTTTTATTATCCATACCATAATATAATAATAACTAATAAACCATAAAGCATACATAATTACATTACATTTATGTATGACTGATATTAAGACGAGCAAAAGACAGGGCAAGTTAAGTCGAGTCAAGACAAGTCAAGTCAAGTCGATTGGAATTTGCTTTCTCATATTCACTTGATTTTAATTTCAGTGAACAGTAGCAGTATTTTTTTTTATTCAGTGCGAATACAATTATTATTATTATTATTCGTATTATTCTCATTCTATAATGATAAAGTACGACGACGACAAGTACAGCTATACAACTATAGTGATAACGATGATATGAAATGGCAATAAGTTGCTGTTTTTATAGCCAATAGACTATAGAACATCAAACATCAGTATCTCAAAAAACAAAGCATTATTATTATTATTATATTTCTCTATTCGCAATTCTATATTTTTTAAACTATATGATGAACATGTATAATGCATAAAAGCTGGAACAATTTGTCATCTAGAATTGACACTTTGGAATTTGTTGCTTGTTCGAAGGAGTGAGAATACAACTACAACTTTTGCCTGTATAATATAATATATATGATATATATTTTGTTGAACTAAATACAATATACAAATAAATATATATGTACACACATGTGAAAAGAATATGAGTCACCAAAAGACATTCCGAGTTTTGTTTTGTTTTCTTGGACAATAAATTTCCTCTATAGTTTACGTACGTACGTATTATTATTATTGCTAATGTTAATGTTCTATTGGAAAGAATAGAAAAATGGTATAACGACTGTGTGTTTGACGAAAGAATGGTGCCAGTGAGTTGTGTATCTATACATTAGACAGTACTGCCAATATTGTCGACTTGAAGGAATCATCATCATTATCATCATCAAACGGTGTCTTTTTTCTTTTTCTTCAACTTGTTACTTGTAGTACTTGTATTTGTACTTGTACACTGGTTGTAGTGGTGTGTGAAGTTTTACTTTTGAATTTTGAAAGACAGTATTACCACCATCGTCATCATTCATCAGTCATCAACACTCTATCGTACTATCGTTGTTATCGTCAATATTTTAAAACTGTAACTCAAAACTCAATAGCTTTATGCTATATGGTTTGTTCCTGTGTAAAGTCAACCATCAATAAGTGTTTAATATTTAATATCAACTAAATAAGAAGAAGAAAAAAAACTGACACTAACAGTCTAAAGTTACAAGATTTATCTATTCATACTGTAGATAAAGATAGATAATATAATAATAATACATAATATTTATTGTATGAAAAGTGATAACATCTTCTGTCTTCTTCGATCTTCGATGATCCCGGCTTTTGAGGATTAGCAAGACATATATATAAATAAATATATATATAGAGTTGTCAACTGAGACAACGGGAAAGGAATATCATCATCATCATCAGCATCACCTTGCCATTTTCTCTTATCTCTGCGTAAGAATTCTTGGTTCATCGCAGCGAATGTAAGTGTGGAAAGGAGAAAGCGGGAATCGCTCTTGTAAAGTGTACAAAGAAACTCTCTCAAACTCATTCGTAAAAAAAAAATATTTTTGTTTAAAACCAATTACCAATTATACATATATAATGAAGTTGGTGACGAAGCGGTTTATCGGGTTGCACCATTCGGTCGGCCCTTTGACCACAAAGGACTTAGCTAAGGTACTACTACTAAGCTAAGGGATCCTCCTCTCGCCCTTCACTCACCCTCCTGTTTATATTATACATAGATATTTTTGAAGGAAACTAACGCATCTGTACTAAAACACTAAACTATAAAATAATATTATGGATTATTTTATTAACCTTTCAACCCAATTTCAAATCTGTTTTTTCCCACCCTCTTTTAACTTTTAATACACCATAATCTACAATAAAATGTAGATATTAAATACTCAAGTAACAAGTAATGTAGTTCTTTTCCTGTTGTAAAAAATTTGTTTCTTTGTATTTATTTTCTCCCTATATTGAATTGTAGTATTTACTTCTTTTTTTAATACACAATACACAATTTATTCTCCTCATCATGTCCCAGTTTCCCTTATGTTTATATTCTTTATTTGTTATTATATTAATATATTTATAATATTGTATTATTTATCATGTATTATATTTAGTTGAAGTAGTTGAACATTTGTTGATTGTAATTTATAGTCTTTTTTATAACATGGAACAAGGAGCACACACTCATATATATAAATATGTATTATAATATCAATTTTTAATCATTGATTCTTCCTTTATTTATTTCTTGTGTAAATTTTATGTAAATTTATTTAATGAAAAGCAAAGAAAAAGTCTCCTTGTTTACTCAAACTTCTCACCACTTACTTTTCTATGGTATAAAGTATAAAGTTCATTTAAATAGTAGTCAATGCTCATTATTGATCAAAGATCATTGATCAAGAATCAAAAAGGGGTGAAACTAAAAAGAGACAGCAGACAGTGTTTTCCATGATTTTTGCATTTTACTCGCTTTAAACATGTATGTATAGATTATAGATGTATTTTATTTTTATTTATCGACTATCGTTAACCTCTTTGGCGAGAATAAGAAGGGTGTACTAAATATTTGTAATGAGCGTTTTAGAGTAAGTACCAAATCCACATATCTCTATATGCATAATGGATGTATTCTTCTTATCATCCTGATTCTTTTTTTATTTTACTCTGTAAGATGTACGATGTACAGTAGAGTACAGGGTACAGTACAGTTTAAAGAGTAAAGAGTAAAGGCTATACTGTACTGTTTTCTGTCTTAAAGAGGAGAAGGAGAATACACGTAAAGGATAAAGTTTGATTTTAATTGTAAAACCGGTCTGACCAGCAGCAGGAAGTCAGTTATGCTTCGTCTCCTTCTCTCTGTTCTCTTCTTTGCTCTTCTCCCTCATCACATTCACTCAAAACTCAAATTCCACCGTCTATCATAGATACATATGATTAGTATTGAATGTATGTATGTATATATGTGCTTTGCTCCTGTTTTTTTTTACTCTTCCAAAAAAACATTTTTTTTGAAGAGGATTTTGCACATGGTTTTTGAGGTTTGAAGTTTGGAGTAGAGAGAATTCATGTAGAGGGTTTTCCATATACCATATAGACTCTAGGCTCTAGACTGTAGAGTGTAGACAGATGGATGAGCATGATACATGATCCTTGATGAATATAAGTAAGTTGTGCTAATAACCGCTGTGAAATTGGATAGCAATTAGTTACTTTGGAGTTTGTACTTTATAGTTTATAGCTTATAGTTTGGAGCAAAAGAGTACAGAGTAGAGTCTACATGGTTGGTGCATATTTTACAAAAGTATGGTACAGATCTTGTGTCATGTGGGTATTAAATTAAATACATTGTATGATGTATGATGTATGATGAACGGCTAGAGGATGAGAAATTAGATTGCACTGGATTTGACTGTATACAATATACAATCTACACCATGCAATTTTTTCATGATGCGTAATTGAAATGCATAGGACGTTATGAAATTCATATCCTGTGAACTTTATATGTATGATGTATGATGTATGATATATGTAGATTGTAAAATGTACAATGTACAGTTTATATATCATCACATTCGTCGTCTTTATTTACTTTGAGTAATTCGATTGGTATACTTTTTCAAATAGTGTGTTGACCCTTTGAATCCTGATTCCATATCCATATGAAATATGAAACATAATATCACAAAAGCAGTATAGAAAATCTACAGTGTACACTGTACAGCATAAAGTATAAATCAAAAGCAAAAGGGTAGTTCTTGGTGGTATAATTATACATAATTGACTGTAATTTTTCTTTGGTGAAGGAGGAATTGGAATTTTTGTTAATTTTTTGCTACAAATTTGTTACATTTTTTTATATTTTCATGTGATGCTTGATTCAATTTCCGATATCCGATATTCAGTATAAAAGTAGTCAAAATTGCCCTTAAGCTGATGGGGATTTATGATTAATTTTACTTTATGACAGAGAGAGAGAGAGAGGATATTTTTTTCCGTGTTGTTTTTGTAGATTTGAAGAAAAGTACCGAAAGTTGTCTATCAGGGATCTAAAAGAGTGGAGAGTATTTTATACTTTATGGAGATAAGCATGATGTAATAAAGAATAATAAAACTGAAACTAAAGACTAGAGACTTGAGATGGAGATTCAGAATAAACACGGGTACAGGAGTACCTAAAGAGGGAGCGAGCCACAATACACGACGGATTATAATATTGTATTGACGCACTGATACACAGAGTTTAAAATATTATAATCTGTCGAAGAGATTCTACATTTTATATCTGTTCGTCAGTCTGTCTCTTGCGTTCCTATCAACTTGTAGACCAATTAAAG
>JABASP010002224.1:0-21799 GCA_019776565.1 Sminthurinus signatus | reverse complement strand
ATTTTAATTCCATGTGTAATATTTCAAACGTATTACATTAAGATGAACATTGCAAATTCATTTCTTTTCACGTACTTGGGTTTTGCGTTTATTTTTCCGGGTGTCGTCATTTTGAGGGAGATCAAGTAAGAAATATTTTGAATTTTTAAAGTATTCGGATAAAATAAAAAATCTATACTACTGTATATACTGAAAAATAGAGCCTTGACTATTTTTCGTTTGTTTGTTTTTATTAAATAGATGTTGGATGGAGTCGGAGACAATTCCTCAAGAGAGAGTAAAACTCATTTTTCAAGTGTACAAAAAATTGGAGATAATGAGGAAATCCTTTCATTTTGTATTCTGTACTTTCTTTATCCCTGGTTTACAAGGAATAATGATGGGCGTCACAATTTTTTGCTGTTATGGCGTTGTTCGTATGCAAGGTTTCATCGTAGTGTATCTTGCATCTCTTGGAAGTGTTTGTTTTACCGTTTTAGTAGTACTTATGATAAGCCTTGCAAAATATTTCAGTATGTCATCCGAAATCTTGTTGCTTTTGAAATCACCCACATTTTACAATTCTCTGAATGCTTCCCAAAGAAAAGATCAACTGTCTTTAACTCCCATTCGAATACAAGTGGGATCTGCCTACTACATCGATACGCCGTGTGTTATTACTGTGCTAAAAATTGTCCTCGATACAACTGTTGATTTACTTTTGACTCACGCTTAAAGGTTTCAAAGTTTTCATCGAAGGAAGGAACTTGAATTAAAAATGCACAAGTTTTTTTGTGATACTTTAAAAAATGCACATATGTATTTTTTACAAACTTTCTTATTTTGAAATCATGCCATCTGTATCGGTTATCTGTATTGCAAAAATTATTCTTGGAAACTGCAAAATTTAACGGTGAAAACTCAGGACGAATTATGCAGGGTTTTTCATCAAAGGTCTCACGGTACTCACATAAAGCATAATAGCATTTGCATTAGTAATTACTAGTGACAAAGTGCTTACTTTACTTACTGGTATTTTTGTATTTCATACTTCACAGCAACATGAAATGGGACAGAGAAAATTCATATGCTTTGAAGCTTCTAGGCAAACATGACAGAGAATTTGAACGATGAAACGAATCTAGGTTTTGACAGTTCACACAAGCGTTTTTTACTTTCCACGTTTTACTTTTTACACGGCTTTCATATCAGAATCATTTCCCTCATTTAAAATTTAAATAGACTTTGAGTAGCAAAATATAAATATTATTGCTGTTTATATTTTCAATTAAGTTTGAAATTGAAGTACCTACAAATTATACATGTTAGGAAGAAATAATGAGTATACATATTGAAAAAGATGAGGAAATGATAATTCCGCAAAAGAAAACTTACGCCTGGCTTCCTCCTAAATGTAACTGTTAGCTTTGCCCAAAGTTCCAAAGCTATGTGACGCAGCTCTGCATACAGTATACACAAATAAGTTCATTCCCTCGTACCTCGTCCAAATGACGTATATAAAATACAAAAGAGTTATTAAAATGGAAAATGAGTTGTCAAATTCTGAGAAACCACAAATGTAAGTTTGGTTTGGTTCGGTGGAAATTTTCTGTCCTGAAAAAAGAAATCGGCTCACCTGATAATTTACAGAAGTGTATTATTATTATTATTCATAGACGTGCTTTTCATGTGTAGTTCCCAGTCTCACCAGTTTTGGATACTTTACATTTTACATACTTTACTTGGAAGAAGAAGTATACTTTCTATATTCAAAAGTAATAGACTAAAGTATAAAATGTGCATATAGATTATATATAATATATTATGTGCATGGTCTCATGAGTATTTCATGTGGATCTATCGAAAACTACCATCTGTAGTCTGTAGTTTTCATTTAATCGTATGTCAGGTTGACTTTGACTTTTAAGCAGATTACTTTTAGAATATGGATTTAAACTTGAGCGGTCGACTCCAAGCTCCAAACTCCAAACTCTACACTCTATTTTATATACTCTATAATTCTCAAGCTCAGAAAGCGGGAGACAAAAATACTATGATATAAGTATAAGCATGTATGAATAAAGTAGATGTACAATTTTCAGCATGAATGTGGATATGGATATCAGAGAAAAGGAGTGGAAAAGATAAAGAAAGAAAAGGATGACTTTGAGGTTTTTTGAACAATAAGCTTTCCCTTTTTCCCATACTTGGTTTTGGCTTTCAGAACAGGATTCTCCAGGGGAAAATACTCTACACCGTTCTCTGTACACTGTACAGTGATAAAAAGAAACTTGGTTGGAAGTTGGAAAGGAATCTGGGGTAGAAGCATTTCCAGAAGCTCCGAAATAATATACATTTCAATACACTCCCGTTATCTAGATACTTTAAAGTTTTTATAAAATTCAAGTCTGAATGTTGTTTTACATTTACTCTTGATTCTTGGTGCTTGATGCTTGATACTTGAAAAACACACGTGCTTACCTTTTGAAATTATATGAAACATATGTGTTACCCACTATAAATTAAACCGTGTATATACTAGTATCTAACATCTAGTATATAAGCCTCAAATTTATACTCAAGTAGAAAATATAAAAACTTGAAGTTTGTTATGATATGTTTATTCCTGCCTTTGATCCTTTGACAGTCTTTACGTTGTGCGTTTTGCGTCTTGCGCTATACATATTGATTAGCATAGAAAAGAATGTGCTAGTTATAATGTAGCAAAAATCAAAACAGAGCTTCATGTGTACGTACAAATAAAGTGGAGTCATTGTAGATTGTAGTAGCGAGGAGAGAGTAGATAGTGAACAAAGGAAATGAGAATGTTTACATTATATTTGTTTCGTTTGGTTAGGTTTGGTTGCAGCTCGCTGATAAGGAGCTGGTGCTTGGGAATGTGCGTAGTACATAGCACACACAATACACAGCTAGTTGTTTTCTTTTCACTCTAATAAAAACTGGAGCGGCAGTGTGATCATACAAAGTAATAAAATGATGACAGACAGGGAAAGAAAGAGAGAGTATCTCTATATAAGAGATTATATAATTCATATATGCAATATATATATATATACATATTATATATGTGTATAGTGCGTAGTCTCTAAGCATAAGACTCTAGACGCTAGTTGCCTTGCTGCTCCGATAGAAAGGACAAGATTGAGTATGAAAAATAATATTATATATGAGGATGGAAACAAATTTGACGAGTCTCTTGAGATTGAGATGTGTGGAGAAAGGAAAGCTACATAACTATAGTATATACAAAGAAAAAGAGCAGGCACAGATTTCTATCCATTATAATTTTATTCATGAACTCCCACTCCTCCTCTATATATTTTCTTTAGACCATGTCTGTCTCTCTTTTACTTTCTCTTTTACTTTTACTTTCTTTTGGGCTTTGTCTTTGTCCTTGTCTTTGTTCTTCTGCTACTGCCTGCCAATATATGGAACAATAATTACAAAGACTTTCACCATCATGCTCGCATATTGTTCTTCTTTATATAATAGTCTATGTGAGTTATACCCTATTTCTTCTGCGTGTGTAAGCAAAGGAAGGACATGAAATAGGAATATCAAAAGTGGGCACATGTAACGAGTATCTTTTATCTTCGCGTGCCAGAGCAAAATACATTTATTAATTATAAATAGGTGGTACGTAGACGGAATTTGAAGGGTTTCATCGACTCTCTCTAGCTTCAGTTCCAAGTTCCAACTCTGAATTAAACTGCTTTAAAATTCTGCGTACACAGTAGAAACTTCTTTACACCGTTTTACAAGGCATAGAAAAGAAACGGAGAAAAGTTGCGGTGCGGTCTGACGTTTATATTACACATATCTATAATCTACATTCTACATTCTACATCCATATTGTGATTGTCCTCACGGTTACTATTATTATGATACTCTGGAGCATTAATTAGCACTATCCACCATCCACAATCCAAAACCTGAACCAGAACCGAAATGAGCTAGTCACATACAGACTGAATGTGTGCATATATTAAACTACACCTTTTCTCATACAATTATTTAATGTGTGCAAAATTATGGATGTATTACGTATTACATGCCACAGAGATTTTGGGTGAGAATAGAGAAGAGAGAAAACTGAAGCTGAAACTGAAACTGACTTTTGATAGCTCTGAAAAGTTTAAAAGTATTAATTTTATGCAGAATTTAGGAGCAATAATAATGATGATGATGAGCTTCAGTATTCCGAGATTCAGTAGAAAAGTAAAGTGTAACTACAGTACAAAAGGTAGGATAGAGGTTTAAAAGTTCATACTTAATACTTTTAGTCAAAGTACAGGGAGATTTTAAGTTTAATCCATTTCACAAGAACTTCTCCTCCAACAAAGTGAAAAGAAAAGGAGGTCACCTCTTTCCTCTTTTTCTAGCCAAGTCTCTTAAATTTATCTAAATTTCAAGGTGTGCAGAGGTTTTCCGGATTTGACAATAGGCTTCACTTTTCATTCAACTATTTTCCCATTACTTCCTGTGATCTGCGAATCGTACATCTCTTGTACATGGGTTCTACTCGCAGAAAATCTTTTGAGGATGGAAAAACTCCAGTGATACTCTCGCATCTAGAATCTCGACTCTATAATTATAACTGCCAATTGCCCGTTGCCCGTGCCAGTCGGCAGTCGGCATAAAACCATAAAACGATCCTCCCACCTCCCACTATCACTGTCATATTCAAATTTTACAGTTCAGTTCACAGTCATATTCGGTATTCAGGATTCAGTATTCAGCAGTGGAGAGCAGAGAGTAGTTCAACTTTCACCACATTTTACTTTTCAAAACTCTGTCAATGCTGCTCAATGCTCAATCCTCGATTTTACATTTACATTTCCATTTCCACTTAAATTCTCTTTCTCTTTTATTCTTCCCTCGCATTACGGTTAATGCCCGTCAGTCACATTGAGGAAGTACTTACACAGCATACAGTATAAAGTATAGGTAAAACTTCTTACTAGGTTTTGAAAAGTTCATTTCATCTCATTGTCCTGTCCTTTGTGTGTTTTGACTGGATTCTCAAGGTTTATTCTCTTTCTTTATTATGAAAATGGGAGAGGACGGACGCGTTATGAGGCTTCTATCCTACAAAAGTTACTCAATTATAAATCCCATAATACTGTAATAGTTGTGACCATTTTGGTCACATAATGAATACATCTAGATTCTAGAATCTAAATCCAGATGAAGTAGACATGCTGAAAATGGGCCTTAGCTTTAAATAAAAGGTATCACGATTTTCAAGTATTATTCAAATGTGAAAAAAATCCAGGAATGAATATCGTGTCAAAAATCACCCATGAAACAGGCAACTAGCTTTTCACAAAATCCATGTTTTGGGGTAAGAAACACGTAAACACACTTTAAAGCAGAAGAACTTTGCTCCCCTCTCCTCAAATTATGACACCCCAAGATACTTCACACATTGTATTTGTCAAAATAAAACCAGCGTTAAATCAGATGGTTCACTGTGTGTCATACAACCCAAAATTGGGGAGATTTGTACCCAATATTATGTATACGTGTTTTTTTCAAGTACAGTCACATTAATATTAATTCCATCTGTTCGTCCATCCACTCGTCGAGTTGAGGATCTTTAGCAATGAAACTTGAACTGGGTGAGAGCTTTGAATTTTGAGCTTTGACTTTTAGCTTTCAACATAACATATATTCTAGACTCTTAGACTTCAGTTGAAAATACTCTGAAATCTTTAGCCTAAAACTGTCATTTTATGTTCTTGAATTTCCTATTTTAAGCATTTAACGGTAGTTTGACAATCATTAACAAACCAAAAGCTGAAAGATTAAAGATGAGTTTTCTCTTGTACAGCAACCCAATATCCAATACCCAATCAATGTACAGTTAAATACTGTACTTCTTTAAAGCTCAAAGGGAACTGAATAGAAAAAATGTGACTGTTTTTGGAACAACTGCAAAGTCCATTTACCATTTACCATTTACTGCTCGTCTAGCGTGTGTGGTGTTTGGTGTGTGGTTTCAAAATTTCTTGTTACAGGGCACGTCGAAAAAAGTATTAAATACATAATACATCTGTAGACAAGAATATTTTGAAATACTAAAAATTGTTTCACAATGTTTTTGTGAATTTAGGAATCTAAGACTGTTTCATGTATGAATGTATGAAGACTCATAATAGAGATGGTGATGGCCCAGAGTCATATCAGTGTAATCTGTCCTCATTCTGCATCTGCGACTTCATTTTATATTTGTACCATGTGAAACCTAAATGTAAAAGTAAATGTAAATGAAAATGAAAATGTAAATACAGAATGTATAAAAATGTGCACAAAGGTGCGGAGGACTATTTTCCCAAATTCCATGTATTTTTCATACATATATTTACACAGAATGTAAACACGGAAGGAACTGCACGCTTGAGATTTTTTTTTATTATTATTTTCATACTTGGTTTTATATTCATATTTTTTACTCACTTTATCCTCTTTTTCCTATTTTCTTTCCATCTTTCTTCTGCCTGAGCATCCGTCTCTGAGAAATAAACGTACAATGTACAACGTACAGTGTAAAACGACTGTGGGAGTGTAAAGAAAGTACGCAACACAGAGAATATTATGTGTTATGTAGATATGGTTCCTTCTTGCTTCAAGCTTTTCCTCCGTTCTCCGTTTCTTCTTGCTCCTGTCCCGTTTGACAATAACGGAGAAAACAAGTAAACAGACTGTGAAGTTACTCTCTTTCTCTCTTTCTTGTCGGCTCTACTCCTTTTTTACTTGTCATTTTCATGGATATTTACAATTTACATGCATGTATGCGAGCATAATAATAATAATAATAATGATAATAACAGTAAATGTTACACACGTACGTACTATGTACATTTCCCCGGTGGTCTTTTCTTGGAGGCTCAAAAAAATCAACTTTCTATTCAAATCCCAATTTTTACATCCATTCAAAAATCCTCTGTAGTCTGTATTCTCTAGTCTCTGGAGACTGGAGGCATGTGTTACAAGGAAAACATGGAAATATTACACATGCATACATCTATACAATGTACGTTTGGTGCAAGTACCATATTCTTGTGTGGGACAAGGGATGAAAGACGAGAACGGAGAATGGAGAATGGAGATTGAAAAATACTAAATTTAAAATCTGAATTTTTATTATAAGATGCCTCCTTCAAAAAAATAAATATATATACAGCTGTTGTAAATATAATGTGAATTGTGGATGGTTCATTGTAAACAATCTTGAACCTTTTTCCCAGAGTAAAAAGAAATTAAATGTTGATCGTACACACCAAAATGATAGAAAAATGTAAAATTTACAGTGGATTTTGAATCTGAATCCAAATTCAAATCTCGACTGGGATGGGATGTTGAGATGTATCTAATCTTTGTCATTGTATTTTTTGTCGTTGTACTTTCTCTTTCTCCATTCTAAACTCTGGTTATTTGCATTTTGTACTTGTGTTCACATGCTCACTTTCATTCATCTTCCATCTTCCATATTCTGTTTTTATTATTACTCAATATTTCATAAAAATTGTATTCATCCTTCATACATTTTCCATTCCAAATCTAGACTCTAGACTCTAGATTCCAGAATTCAGAATTCAGGATTATCCATCAGCACAATAATACCGTAGGAAAAAAAGAGTTGCACACTACAAACTAGAAACTAGAAAATGCACAACACACAATTTTATTTTTATTGTTCATGTTGTTGTGTACAAGATTGTGGCTGTTTCTTTGACACATGGATGGCCAAAGGACGGGGGAAATGAAATACGGACGTCATCATAAAACACAAGCCAACAGCACAGTAGAACTCACAGGACTCAGGACTTAGAACTCAGTTCTTCAATCTCCATTCCAAGTAAAAAGTACTCGGCTGTACTTGAGTATTCAGTATTTTCAGTATTAAACTACTGGATGTACTGTATTATTGCTTCGCTATTACTCTAGACTCTCGGCTGTAGACTCTAGACTCTAGATTCTAGACTCTGGGCTTTAGGCAATGGTGAAAACTGGAGAAAAGGAAGGAAATAAGAAAATATCCAGCAAAACAAGTTCCCTGTTCCATGTTCATGTCCCATGTTCAATGTTCAATGTTCAATATCAGAACAGAGAACAGACCAAGTCAAGTCAAGTCATGGTACGATACATCGGCTAGACATTTATTCAGCGTTACGTTTTACGTTTTACGTTACAGCCAAAAAAAGTACAAAGGAAACACAAGCATTTATTTCTCTACTTGTTTCTTTCCTTGGCAGAAAACAAGGAGCAATAAGGAGCGGAACATGACATGACTACTCTGAACTCTGAAAAAATCCAAATGTCTTCTAGAATACAGAATCTAGAACCATGTGACTTTTTCTTGTTTCAATGCAGAAGAAAAAGCAGAGAAAATTCCACCGTATGTATTTATTTATACTGTGTGTGACGTATGCATGTTGTGAGCTGCATGCCTGAGGTACCTGAATCTGCATTTTTCTTACTTCTTACAAAGCCTCTACAAATGCATAGTGTAACTTCAATCGTCAGTTGTTAGGTTTTCCTCCACATTTTTCAAAACATTAGACTAATCTAGATTTTTAACCAAAAGTGCATCATTTTATGATGCTTTGGTAAAATGTAAAATACATTGAAAAGAAAAGAACAAAAAAGTCAAAATGTCTAATCATTTCATAAAAATTATGCAAAAAACCACAAATGTTTTTACTCTCTACTTTGTTTAATATAATCTATTACGTACGCTGTGCATTGAGCAGTGTACAAAATGCATAGGATCGCAATTTATCCATATACTTTTATTTTTTATGGTGAGGAATAGAAAATAGAAAGAAGACGTCTCGTCGCATGTACATAAAAATGTAAACTGTGCAGTATAAAATAATATAAAATGTAAAACACAGCAGTACAAATATCCCTTTTTTCCATTTAAATAAATAGTAAGAAAACTGAATGGTCGTCTCGTCCTGGTCTGGATTTCTTCTGGTGAAAGTAAATAAAAACTTAGGTACATAGATAGACACACATGAAACATGAGATGATAGTAACCATATATGCATGCGTAATCTTACTTTTAGCTCGTATTATATTTACTATATCATACATTATACATTTAAGCCGGTAGGCTCACTCACTGGTATATTTATTTAAACCATGCATTTACTTTGTGCAGTATGTACGGTTTCAAGTATAAACATGTTGCATTCACAATTCAAATGCAATAAATCGTCACTGGGAGTCTCTTCTTCTGTGTACAATGTACAATCTGGATTCTAGATTCTAGATTCTAGATTCTAGAGAGGATAGATTTCTTCCTTTTTCCATCTTAAACTCTCCTGCAGCTCCTGTAGTTAACGTGGACCGTGTACTGTGTACCATGTACTATTTATGCCGGTAGTCGTCCATTCAAAATTCAAGGTAAACACAAAAACCAAACTGCACCACATGCGGGAAAAGAAACCAAACTCTACTACTGCTAAGTTGACTTTCTCTTTCACAGATATAATCCAAGACGGGGGAGAAACGAAAGAAGAAACAGATTGCTTTTTGTCCTTGGTCGCTGTTTAAGCTTTCTTCATCTACTGTTTTTTATAGTACTTTCAAGTAGAGTCAACCAGCTTGTTGTCAGTTTGTAGAGAAAACAAACAAACAAATAGGACTGGAATGAACTGGACCGGACTGCCTGCAGAATACAGAATGCAGAATGAAGAAACTGTAGTGCGTGAGCTTCAATGTTAAGTATTTTACGCAGTACATTTTAGAGGTAATAGCTAATATCATGTGTAGTAAAACGGGGAATGGAACTAGATCCCATAGATTCCCTCGATCCGATATCTGAAATTTGATTTGTAAAAGGATTAAGAGGAAATTAAAAAAGAGGAGAGCGATCTATAAAATATTGTTCAGGAATTGATAAGCTTTTCATTGAATTTTAGTTTCGTTTGGCTCGTGGCTCCCACACGCATATGCGTAATGTGTATATTGTGTATTGTGTATGTAGACTGTGAGGACTCTTAACTCTTCACTATTATCATTATGACCGTCATCATGAATATGGGGTAACGAATACAAGCCTTTCACATTTGGCATCCGAGTTCCTTGAACGTTGAATGCTGAATGTTGAATGATGGATTATAGTTTTATGCATATTTTTCCTTCTCCATAATCTAGAATTTACGACTTTCTTTCTCTAATCTCTGCTTTGGTTTCGGGCTCGGTTTCTCCGTCTGCTTTTCTCTTTTTCTGTTTCTCCTCCTTGTGAATATTTAAAAAGTCATTTCTTTAAATTATTCATCATAAAAACTGAGCATGTGGATCTTGGTTTAGATCTGGATTGAAATCCAGACAAGTATGACATGAGACATGAAACGTGAACCATAAACCACAGTGAGTAACAGAAGCCAAGGAAATTTTATCCGTCTGTCTTGTTTGCATTGAAGATGGAAGATTGGGGATAAAGGCACATGCATGATGACGATGAAATAAGAGAGTCAACCAACAAACCCAAACTGACTGTACAGACACAAAGACAGGCACTAGGCACTAGACATAGTGTACATTGTAGATCCAACTGTATTTAGGATATAACGAGACGACAGCAAAACAGATACAGATGCAGACAAATGAGAAAGAAGTAGAGGATGAAAATCGGGAAGCAAAGAGAAGACAGTAGAAAAAAAGCGTTTTTTCCTCGTCCCAAATTTCACTGAAATTCCCTATGGACACTGATTCTGGTTCTGATTCCGATTCCGATTCCGAGTTGTCTGGTCTGGTTGAGTCAAAATCTGAGGATTATATTTCTAGTTCCTGGGCAAAACTTCTCCAAGCTTTACATCTCTGCATTTCTATATTGTTGTTGTGTGTATAGAATGAAGAACAGAAGAGGCGAAAAGAGAGGGAGAAAGGACATAAAAATATTTTGCACTCCCCATTGGATTTTACCCATTGGAATAGAAATTGTACTCATTATTGTTTCCAAGGGTCAGGAATCACGAATCAAGAACCAAGAATTTTATTGCAGTGCAAAGGAATACATGGAAAATTTGATCATTTTGAGGTCTGTATAAAATTGAGCACATGACTGTATTAAAACACATGTTTTATGTTTTGTGTTTGGGATGAATTACATTTCATTAATCTTTTTCTACTACATTAATTTATTTGCCTAAACTCTATAAAATTTGCAAACGGATCCATCTATTGTGTCCTTAAATTTTTTCATTGAGCTATATTATTATTATTATTAATTTTCTTGTACCATAAATCGTTCACTGTTTACTATACCGTGTAGATTGTAGATTGTAGATGAATTTCTGAGAAAAGGGGAAGAAAAAATTGCAGTCAATCCCGTTTTTATTTGTGTAATCATTTACAACAACAACAATAATAATAATATCAATTTTCTTCAGGATTTTCCAAACTTGTTCTTGTTTCCATTTTGATTTTTAGACTGGACTGGAAAAAAAGACTGGAGGACTGAGAACAATTCCCCAGAACAAATCTGTCCAGTGTCGAGTGTTGAGTGTCGAGTTTGGAGCAGCTGACCATTCCATTTTCTCCAGTTGTCCTTTTTTATCCCAGTATAAGAAGCAGAGCCGTGTATAAGAAAAACTGGCAAAAATGCCAACTTGTCAAGTGTGTCACGCCAAAATGAATGTGGACTACATACATGTACACTGCCTGCACAATGATATATCTACAACGTACTACGCTCTGATCATTCCATACATTCACATGTACACTCACACTCACTTGTCAGTACTACTGTAAACTTCCTATATATAAAGTTGCTGGTTGGTTTGAAGGGTATAGAAGTTGCAGTGAATAGAAGAAAAATTTGAAAACACATGTACAATGTACCGTCCAAATTCCATACTCGCGACCCTCCTCTCATACTCATACTCATCTTGATTGTGGACTTTTCGGGAAAAACTGCAAGTAGAAGTAAAAGTAGAACTGGTAGAAGTAGAACTGAAACTAGAACTGGGGCTGGAAGTGGAAACATTTCCATCAGCCTCATGGGACACATCCATCCCCATCATCAGATCACTTCATTGACTCTATCAGCCAACATGCTCAATGCCCAATGCTCATTCCTTGTCCCTTTCTCATCCTCAGATCCTCATCTATTCTATCTATCTATAAAGTATAAAGTATATCTACGTTACACGCACTATACAGTATACTCTTTCTACTCTACTCATCACACTCTTAACCTTAAAGTACACAAACCACGTCCAGCTCCATGTCCAAGTCCAGTTCAGTTAAGTTTGTGTTCATCACTTTTTGTACAAGTTATAGACGATTACATTACATTTTACATTGCATTAGATTTAGATTCAATCTTTTTAGATTCTATCTTTCTGGGACAAAGACAAAGAAAAATACCACGAGAACTGAAACTGCAAGGACAAGAAGATGGGAACATGAAACCAAAATTAAGAGGATTCATCCTTGTGGTCAGATGATAGTACATCGTCAATGTCGTCAGAGATTCCTGATGACTTTCGCGGAAATAATGATAAGAAAAGAAAGGATCTTGATGCTGCTGCTGACGATGATGATGACAAGGGCGATGACCTAGGATAAAACATTGAATAAACCTACCTGTGAAACCTGACAATGTACAAATTACAAAGTACAAAGTACAAAGTACACAAAACTGACAATGACAATGACAACGAGTGATATATGCTCCAAGTTTGAACTGTACCTTGTCTAGAGTTTAGAACTGGAGCAAGAATTTGATTCTTGGAAAAATTGAACAAAGTACACCATACACCGTACTTTATACTCCATTTCTATTCTTCATGCTGTACACTGTACACACAGACACAGAGACAGGCGGAGGCCGAGACAGACGTAACAGTCACGTAACAAATTATATTATACTTAGACATTGAGCTGCTACAGACCTCCACACTCTAACCTCAGTGGCGCAGACTTGGAAAGTGGAAACATGTCCGATATCCAACGTCCAACGTCCAGAGTCCAGAGTCCAGAGAACGAGATGGACGTGTCTACTTCAATCCAGTCCAGTCCAGCCCAATCCAATTCAATTCACTTTCTATCATTTTCCTCCGTATTTTCCACTTTGGATCTGAGTAAAAAGTGAATGGGAGGAACTTATCTAAAAAATCTGGACTACTCAAAAACCTTTATATCTACAATCTAAACTGTACACTGTATGAACGTGATTTTTTTCCATTTTTCAAAATTACTATCGTCAGTGGTCAGTATTGAAAGGTGAGTCAATACAGACAAAAAGGACAAGGGTAAAGAAGACATAATACAAACTGTACACTGTACAGTGTAGATGGTCATGATAAAAGTGCCCTTCATCACTATTTGCTCAGAGTTCAGACTACCCACAATTTTACAATTTTACAGTGAAAGGAAGGGAAGGAGCAAAAGACGAGCAACTACTTAAATCTCCACTGAATTTTTAACATGGACTTGAAAGTTGTTGGATTTGGATTTGCAAGTACATGAGAATCAAATTTTACGCCTAAACTCAATGCTCAATACTTAATACATGCTCTTTTAAAGTTGTTCAAACTCAAATCCACTCCAATCCAATACAATACAATCTTTTACATCTTTTTAATATTTCCCAGTTCCATCTCAAGTATTTACACAGACAAAGTACGGTTTATGTACTTTGTACTACAAAAGTGTGTCAATATAGTCAGTAGTCAATAGTCAATATTCAACATTCAGTATTAATATTTTCTTGTCATGTGTAACATATTAAAAAGTAATGTAGGAGTTTTATACTTTATACTTTATCTGTACATTGTACATTGTACATGGAATGAGAGAGCAAGAGTAAACACGTGTTTTACTTTGTACAAGGAATTTTTGCGATCTCTGGTTTCCGATCAAGTCACATATAATATATCATAAGCTTTGTGTTTTGTAGCGACTACATTTTCTGGGAGAAAGAGACATTTCGAAGTCTTTATTTGCAGATTCTTGTATCTTGTACACATGCATGTCAACGTGTACATTTTACAGGGTAATACACAGATGAAACTTTTCCCTCTTTCGTGCCAATACCCACATTTCTTGTTTACATGTACATTTTTTTCTTGTTTCAGTTCACTTGATTTGACTGGCTGCTTCTTGCTTCTGCTGTGGGTTGAAGTTTGGAGTTTGGAGTTTAGATTTTCAATGTTCAATGTTCAGCCTGAGACTTATTTTGTTCTGATGTAAATTCGCCAGTGTTGGAAGATGTAGAAACTCTTCTACCTTTTACTTTCTACATTCTACATCAAAAATTGCATTGTGTGGGATGTTTAACGAGTTTTTTTCACACATGCAAATACTTCGTACTTTGTACTCCAAGATTCGTGTATAATAAACCTTTCACTTTTCTCTAGTCTGATCTACTTTTGTTTGTGTTTACTATTTACTATTTTACCTTTCAGGCTGAATTCTGAATTTCATCTTGTCTTGTTTTTTTTTGAACATGAATGGATAAAAAGGTAGCCATGTCATTCCACATTGGCAATTCGACATGCGAATTTAAGACATAGGATCCGATTGAAAGAATACAATACAATAGAATAGAAGAACTTAGCATGTAATAAGAAACAATGTAACACCTCTGCCTGTATCCTGCGTTCCTACTGTTCTGTTTTGCACACGTCATTTCAACATTTTCATCAAAAAGTTTTTCCAGCTGTGTCCTTTTTCCCCAGTCTTTTCCTTCAGGAGTTGAGTTGATCTACTAGAAACCCACATTTTACTCTTCTGCGTAGCTTTCTTTATCTGAGATCTTTCTACATTCTACACATTGATATCGTATATCGTGTCTAAACTTGAATCCCGTATTTTCGGTATTTTGTCTTTCAAAACTTCCAGATCATTCGATCCTCTTTACACTTTTTTCATGTGTGTCGAGTGTCGAGTGTGGATGTGACAAAAACAAGAAAAATGTACAATACTCTACTTGTGCCTTATAAATCTGTATCTGTTGTTTGTCGAGAGAGCAGAAAACTTTTTTTTTCCTTTGAAACTTGTGAAAAATATTTTATTTTGACACAGAAAATTTACACGCTACATTCTTTTTGTATATGTATCTTTTTTTTCGGCCACTTTATCTTTTTGACCTGGAAATAATAATAATCACATACACATTACAACATTACAACATTACAAACACATGACACGGACATCCAAAGATAGCATAACGATTCATTCAACCGAATCCGAATCCGAATCCTATTCCAATTCCAACTTTGATACTTTGATTCTGTTCTCGTATTCGGATTCGTATTTGGATTCCTGTTCCTTTTCGTATTTTGATCCCAATCATACTCATACGTCAAAGAGGAGAGAGAAAATGAAGAATGCTTCTGAAATTGAAACTTCAAAGTTGTAATTTTTCTTCACAAAGTTGATCTACAGAGGGAAAAAAGGAGGATTCTCCACTGCTGCTTTCTTTCATGTGTCAAGGAAGAAAACGAGAAACGAGGTTGGAGGAATGAGGACGAGGAACATGAAAAAGATATGGGACGGGAAAAAGACCCATTTCTACAATCCAGTCACATTTTCACGTTTGAAATGTGAAACTAGTTGGACTTTGAATTTGATGGATGGAACGAGGAGCAGGATGATCACCAAGATTGAAAAATGGTGATTGAGATTGTGATAAAGATTAACAGAAAGAGGGCTCGTGGTTTAAAATGAGAGTGGAAAGAGGCAAAGGCTGAATCAGATCGTTTCGGTTTGGTTTGGATTCTATCGTATCGTATCGTATAGGATTGGATTGGATTAAATTGGACTGAATTGGATGAAAGATTTGGTGATTGTAGATGGTAAAATGTGGGTCGACGAACACACTTACACATTCAACTATGCATTTCATATAACATGAGCATATACGCATATACGTATATGAGCAGTTTGGGATCTGTCAAGTGTGGAAAAATGTATAGAGGGAAAGTGCGTAAGTGAAAGCTTCCTTTTTTTAACTCAAATCTCAAGTCTCAAGGCTGCAACTTGCTTTCTCTTCATGCGTATGTGCAATTTACAATGTACTATACACCAATAGAAAATAACCCCTGTATTTTCCCTTTCACTTTCATTTTGATTGTCATCCTTATTTTTTGGAAAAAGTAATAAAAGGACAAAGAAGGAGCCAAGAGGTCAACAAAATTGTTGCAAAGGAGGGAAAACATAGCTTACAAAACAGAAAGAGCTTGACAGTCTGGCATTAGTCGTATGTCGTATTTTGTAGTCTGCACCAGTACAAATCTGGTGAGAAATAGAAAACGCAAAGAGCTCAACATCAAACACCAAACGCCAAACGCCAAGCGTGCACATGGGAAAATCCTAAGCAGGACAACTTGCTTTTCTTTTTTTCTGCCAAAACATGTGAAACTGAAACTGGAACTAGAGCTGAAACCTAAAGGCAGGACCAGGAAATCCTTGAGGAAAAACCATGATTTGAATCGATAGAGTGCTGATATTACACAGTATAGAAATAGAGAGACAGAGATAGAGACTCTTTTATTTTTTTCGTCTACGTATTTCTGATTTACAGTTCAATATACACAGAAGATATCCAGAGACAGAGACAGAGAAGCATGCATGTATTTCACAAGTATTTCAACCACAGCCAGGAACCGAAACTGGGTGCATTGGGAACTTAAAGCAAAAAGGAAGAGGAAAATGATACTCGTAGAAAACTGGAACTGGAACTGGATCTCGATTCTCAATATATGAATGCCAAAAACTAGGTATTCAAGTCTTATATATGTATAAGCTTCTCCTCCTCCTTTATCTTTTCTCGTTCAAGATTCAAGAAGAGGGGAAACAAGTCCGTCTCTGTTCTAGGTTCTTCCTTTTCTTCTGCTACCACTATTTCAACAAAGTACTTGTACAAAGTGTGGGGTGTAGTAAAAATACTGATATTTAAATTATTCTGTCCAATTTTATGCATCACCATATGGATCTTTCTTCTGTCTGTCTATCTATTCATCTATTTGCAACTCAACGAACCAACCTCTAGCATTCAACTTTCCCTTATATCAAGTTTATTACACACGAACATATATATATATATATATATATACAATATGCGATGTACAACCGGAGAAAAAATATGTCTCGTACTCGTACTTTATTCTCTCTTCTTTTTAGTCCTGGTCCTGGTCGTCTCAAACGAAGGAGCTGAGGGACCATGAAAAAGAAGAGGAAGTAAAATAAAAGGGAAAGAGGAGTCACTCAATACATTACACATAATTAGAATGCAATCCTCGTCCATTTCCTCCATGACTTGGAATATTCCTCAAAGAATTTTCAACTTGATTACGATTACTCCATCAAGACTGCAGACTCAAGGCTTCAGAGTCAAGATGCAGAAGAACGCCAAATCAAAGAAGAAGAAGATGAAGAAAAAAGTAGCTCGTGTTCTGTTTCTTGTTCTTGTTCTTGTTCTAGTTTTACTTCATTTTTCTAGGAAAAGAGTCAAAACCAGACCAGACCAAACCAACCAAATTGAGGAAGAAGGAAGAAAGTAAAGCTTTTGTATAAAGTATGAGTATCAGTATTGGTTCAAATTGGACTCCACATCTTGTACATAGAAATCAAACATGTATATTTATAGCTGCTATTAGCTAGTCCATGCTAGATTCTAGATGCTAGATGCTAGCACATGCTACTAGATGATACATGAAGCATCGGAATATGAAAACATATCGTGTGTATAACTCATTTTTATTCTTAATTTGACTTTTGCGGCTTGATCAAATGTCCTGTCGTCTTCATTTCTCTTTTCTTTCCCTAAGTTTCAAGTTTTCCACCGTTTTTTTTGTTCATCGTTCATCTGGTAGTAAAAGTGTGTGGTGCTGGGAGTTTGGAGTTTAGAGCTTGGAGCTCCGTCATTTTTTATTTTAATTTCTCGATCAAAAAACTAATATGTAGACTGATGTAACTTTGTGGAGAATAGAGAAGGGAGCGTATCAAACACCAGTATCAGCTTTCTTTTCTCAAGGAGTGTAGAGCGTAGAGTTCAATCATATCGATATTTCCCCCATCTTCAGTCCTTGATCCTTTGTGCTGTTCTCTACTGGGGTTTTGCCTCCTTATTATAATATTTCCATAATAGAAAGATGCCCATTCTTAAAAGTTTTCCTCCATCAGGAACATTCTCAAAGTAAACTTGTACAACTAGCACTGGGATTCATAATCCATGTATATAATGTGTAACGTGTAATGCATAAAGCGGATCAAAAGTCAAGAAAAGAAACAAGGCTGAAGATGTAAGATATTGTACGAAGAACATGTAAAATCCTTTCTCCTTTGTTCAACTGATCACAGGGAAATCTTGCTTCTTTTTTTCAATCAGTGTTTTATTTACGCTCCCATAAACTTGAAACTTTTTAGCATATGTATCTATAATCTACATTGTACAATATGAAAACGTGCGAGAGTATCAGTTCAAAATCCTTAGTTTTACTTGAGAGATTTTTAAAGCATGTGGATTCTACTTTGATTTTCTCTTGAGTTTTGAGTTTTAACTGAATTAGTCTCACTTTGTCCCGGATTAGAGGTTTGTTTGCGGCTTTAATTTCACTCGTATCAAGCATAAAATGTAAAGGGTATGATTTTTTAAAAAGAAAAATGAGTGTCGTCTTCATTTCTTTCAAGATCCTGAGGGGAAAATTATGTGAGATGTAAAATATCGTATGTATTATAACTTTTAGTTAGTTTTACATTTTATACAGTGTAAAATCTAGCTAAAATCTATATTTTACTGTCTATAATATTATACGCACTATAAGACACTGTTTAAAAGATGAAGCCACAATAATTACATTAACTCCTCTTCAGTCTCTATCGAGTGAAGGAGAGAAAGATAGAGAGAAAGAGAGCGAGAGAAAATCAGTCGCGCCTCTTCTCTTTTCATCTTTTCTTCTTCTTCTCGCCTCTTTTTTCCCAGTTGACTTGTAATGCTCACTCGGAAGCTGGAGGACAGGTTTTGAATGCTTAATGAGTAAATGAAGCAATGTCTACACATGACACGAACTCCATTGTCTATCAACTATTAAGTGGCAAATTTGTCTTGTTCCTTGTTCCTTCTTTCTTTCTTCTTGTCTTTATTCTTTTCTCTTTTTCCTTTTCCATAGAAACTTAATTCGTGTGGTTTTCAACCTTCAAATTAAACATCGGAAAAATCCACCATGGACAATGTAGAATGCGCTGTTTTGAATTTTTGAATTTTGAACCGGCAATTAAAAGCCTTAATATATTTTCAAACACAACACAGCGGAAGAATCAAGTGGTTGAAACAAAAGCCTCCACCTAAAAGTCCAAGTCATATCAATAAAATATTAAGTATATTCTCACACACGTGCAAAACATGTGTGTGAGGTACAAAGTAGAACATTGCGGAAATTAAGTGCTACATGGAATACTCACTTGTCAGTCCTAACTCTGTCTTTGCAATTAATAAATTAATAATACATGAGCGATCTAATACAATATCATATAAAAGGTAAGTAGTAAATAATACTAATAATTTTATGAGAGGGAACTTTAGCTATTTAATTCACCTTTTAGCTTGTCAAGACACTGAATAATTGAATATTTCCACAACCTACAATTCACCATTAATAAACACGGACCGTTCATTTTATGTCAGAATCAAATAGGAGCACAACACACTTTTTGGTCGCTCCGTTATTCTGGGACTTTTTAGCAACCAGTGCGCATCTTTTGTCTTTGTACTTGTGTCGAGTTCTCTTGTATTTTCTATAGTGTATTTTGTAGTTTGTAGATGGGCTTTTGACTATATTATATTAGCTTAGCACAATGAGTCTCATTTCTCCAAAACTGGAGTCATACTTTAAAAAAGCGACTTTGTTTGGTCAATCCGTGTGTTCTCATCCTTTTGAGTGGGATCAGAGACTGAATGGACCACTACTTTGTAAATCCAAGAAAAAATTCTTCTTGTGGTGTATCAACTTCGGAATAGGGATTTTCTACTCTGTTTTTGTGCTTATAAGGTGTGTGCAAGTGAACAGGGACAAAAGTGGAAAGTACAGTCCCGTGAGTAAAATTTATACGCAATGTATAGTTTTCTACTACGCCTTTCCCGCTCTCTTTCAAATTGGAATTGTGTTTAAAAAGAAACACCTCATTTTATTTTTTACACAAAATTTAAAGGGGATGGCTGAACTCGGAGGTAAAATTTATATTTAAAATCACAAGTATTTACCAATATCATTGATCAATGATCAATTACAAATTACAATTAACATGATGTGAAATATTTCATATTTGTAGATAACTTGTTGAGTCAACGCACGGGAAATAGAGGTGGTCCACTTTCACCTAAAATATTTGACCTGTTTTATGATTTCCTCTGGTATGGCCTCCTCACATTTCCCAGTCTGATTGGAATTCTCGCGACATTTAAGTCCGATTCACCGGAATTCATCTCATCTGTAATTGTTCCTGAACGGGGCTTTTTTAGATGGCTCATTTTACTCCCCTGTGTTGTACTTCAAACGCACTATATTGTTATATATGCTGCAAACGGATTGACTTTCATGTACTTTGGTCTTGGGTTTGTATTTCCGGGTGTCGTCGTTTTGAGCCGGATCAAGTAAGAACCTTTTAAAACTGTAGAATACTTCCTATAGAAATAACTAACATACCTTGAAACTTTAGTGTTACATAATTCTTTTTTTTTATTGAATAGATGTTGGATGGAGTTGGAGACAATTTCTCAAGAGAGAGTAGTACTCATTCTTCATATGTACAAAAAATTGGAGATTATGAGAAAATCATTTCATTTTGTATTCTGTACCTTTTTCCTACCCTGTATCAAGGGGACGCTGATGGGTGTAGTAATTTTTTGCTGCTATGGTGTATTCCGTATGAAAGGGTTGATTATCATTTTCCTTGCATTTTTGGGAATGGTTTGTTTTACAGTTTTACTAGTACTTATGATAAGCTTTGCAAAATTTTATAATATGTCATCTGAAATTCTATTTCTTTTGAAATCACCCAAATTTTATAATTCTCTGAATGCTTACCAAAGAAAAGATCAATTGTCTTTAACTCCCATCCGAATGCAAATGGGTTCTGCCTATTACATCGATACGCCGTGTGTTATTACTGTGCTAAAAATTGTTATGGATACAACCATCAATCTTCTTTTGACGCATCGCTAATAAAGTGTCAGTTCAATTTAAATTTCATACTCGAGGAATTCATTTCACCCGTCGTCTTTAGCTTTATCTCTGAATCAAGATTATAGTAAAAAAAACAAAAATATCTTCAGCCTCAAGCAAACTCAAGTCCAGAGTGAAATTAGAGAGGAAGTAGCCGCAGTCAAAAGAGTCAAGAGTCAATTTACTATCAACTTAATTAAGGATAACATTGATAAGTGTGATCTTTTCTCCTCTTCTTTTGTCTTCTTTCGTGTCACTTCACAACTGGCTCGAATAAATACAAGAAAGGAAACATTTCGCACGACTGCCATTTTCAACTTTCCCTCTTTTTGCCGTAGAATTCACGAACGAATGAAAAATATCATGGAGGTCTTTAGCAAATGTATCCAGGCCATTTTGTGTGTATACTTTAGACGCATTTAGAATTGAACATTGAGAATTGAATTGAGGACAGTCCGAGTCGATGGAGAGAAAATACAGAGGAGATCCGATGCGAGTCACAGCGAGGGAATTTTTTGTGTACTGGATAGGAAAAAGCAAAAAGCCGATTGACATTCATCTCTCTCGCAGTTCTCTCCTGTAATTATTAATCACCCAGTTTCCTCCGCTGCCTC
>JABASP010002223.1:0-21801 GCA_019776565.1 Sminthurinus signatus | reverse complement strand
AAGAGACCCAAAACTCGAAAAAAATTTATTTTTTCAAAATATTTTTGGTAATTGTTTGGTAAAATTATGGTGTAAAATGTCAGCACCATTATTTTACCATACTCGCACGGTCTTTATACGTGTATGTGTTACAAGGGTTCCATGTTTAATTTTGAAAATGCAGGTGAATCAATACTGCTTAATTATTTGACTGACATGGGGAAATTTCTTCAGTATACACTAGACTCTAGAAATTTGATACATAATTTTAAGATTGACATGAGGTAACGTTATCGTTGATAATAACGACGATAATCAATCCAACTGCACTTCTGTGAAAGTCGCAAGTGTTTTGAATTTTGAATGAAAATTAGTGAAAACTTTACAGATGGATAGAAAATAATTACAATAATAATAATGATCTTCCGCGTTTTTTTCTATTTACCTCATTTTTTGGTTTCCGTATTCCGTACTGCGTGCAACATGGTACATGGAAGAACTTCATAATTCATAGCATACAATCAAAAAACCAATAAAGTTCATCTCTAATGTGTATATAGTCTATAGGTACGCATCTTTAAAAACTTGCAAAACTAACTCATGTTTTTATGGGTTTAAGGAGTGCGTATTGCGTACAAAACGTACAGCGTATAGCATATAATATATTTTTGTTTTATAATTGGGAGGGTTCGTATAGTTTGTAGTTTGTACAATAACTAATAACCTAAAAGTATTCTGTGTTCTTCCTATTACAATTTGAATTTCAATTCGACTTGCTTCTTCAGAGTTATCTCCACATATAACAGATACATGCGTGTATAGTGCACATTGTACATGCAAAAATTAAAACTGCATACAGAAAATACAAAATACAAACTGAGAGACTGAGAAAAAGAGGAAACGGCAAGGGGTAAAAAGCTCTAAAACTAAAATCTAAAATGCTCACCCAGACACACACGAAGCCCATTTGCTAAAGAATGGATAAGAATAGGAATTTAATACAGAGCTCAGCGTTATTGTCATTTCTTCTTCACTTATTCCTCATTGTCTCCTTCACCTCAACTGTACACTCGGTATTAGTATATATTAGATACTAGAGAACGGGTGGAAAAATTACCAAGAGAATGACGATGGAGAAATGAACAGCTTCAATCTTATATCTTATTAATGCTTAAACAAAATGACTGAATGAACGAATGAAAAGAGAGGAAGACTATTGTTGCTCAAAATAGTGCAGTTTATTTGCATATTATTTTTATTATATTAGAAAATGGAACTTGGATGGAGATAGTAGATGGTATATGGTAGATGGGAAATGGAGGAAGGAATGAGCTAAATTATATTACTTTTTCATACTCCTTTTGTGCACAATAAGGGGAGGAAATTATCATACATTATGGATTATGGTATTATTATGTGATGAAAGGAAAGAGACAGAGAGGGACAGAGAAAGAAGGAAAGCATTATCAAGTATAAAGTGTAAAATTAAATGTCAAAGGAAAATGGGATTTGAGTTTGTGTTTTGTGTATTTCTAATTTGTACTTTATCTATCTATCGTAGGTCGCAGTCGTGCCACATACTTTTAAATATATTTGTAGTCTATAAATCTACAGTTTCATTTACTATTTAGTAATTCAGTTTTCTCTTGTCGGTATTCATTATTAATGTCAGTTCAAAATATTGTTGTTATTATTGCTGTTTGCTGTTGTTGCACTCATCATGGCTACATGTGTGTAGTGTGTAATATCTAGATACTAACTATGTCTGAGGTCTGGGTACTGGGTATGTCTTCATAACTTTCGTCATTCAAATTTGAAATAGATGCTTGCATTTGAGAATTGAGATGACATACGGTATGCATTGTAGATTCTAGATAGGTGTGTATGTATTTAGTATGTACATTGCGCATATCCGAATATTTTTTGATTGTGTCTGAGAGGAGAATGAAAAGTAATTGAGAACAGCGGAGCGGAGTATGGTGATTATCAGGGAAAAAATTAAGAGTATGTATAAATAATAAATAATGACATATGGAATATGGAATATAGAAGCGTGTAATAAGATACTTGAAAGTTCAAAAGTAAATCTTGGTTAATCCTTCATACCTGACCTCTTTCAATTTTCAAAGACAAAATCTAGATAAGTAGTGAGTTGCGAGTACACTATACACAATATACAGTGATGAATCGATTCAAAATTCAAAAGCACATGGAGGTACTATAAAACACTTTTTTTTATTCTAGATATTTTTCAAGTGCAAGACCAAAGACCAAAGACCAAACCAACTTAAGAACCTAGATAAAAATGCAAAGAACTAACAGCTTGGCTCATTTTCATGTTTATTCCCGTTTCTTGGGTATTATTATTATTATGACTAATATCTTGTGTATTTTATATTATAATACTTTATTAAAATGATATGAATTAATTGCACCTTGTGCATTAACTAAATTCTCGTAAAAAGTTCCTTGACAAAATCTTTGTTATGCTGGTTCAAGGTGTTAATTTGTAATTCCTAAGTAATTTCTAATTCTTAATTCCATTTGATATTTGATATTTAAATTTAATTTTTTTTAAAATCCATATGATTTGTCATTGTCATTGTGAATCCCGTTAATTCCATTGTAAACTCCAGCTCTACGCCTCATTCCTCCGTGAAGAGCTTTTTAAGTATTAAACGGTTCAAAGGCTCAGAAAAGTTTAGTGTTTTTTTTGCACATTTTTAAGAATGATTTCCGTCTGTAGTTGTGATTTATGCAAGGTTTTCTCCAAACGTCAAAACCGTACCGTACCTCTCTGTTCTCTGTTCCTTGTAAATCCAAAATCCAAGGAATTGAATACTATGTACAAGTAACTAGTAACTAGTGCAAAAGTATGTTGATAATTCACGACTTTTTGAGCATACGATTTTTTGCTGTTTCCACTTAATTTGAATCTTCAGGTATTGATTATTGATTTGTGGTTTAGATCATTAGGAAATGCAGTTTTTTGTTTCTAGTTTGTAATTTATGATTTATGACTTTCAAAGTTGGTGTGACGGATATTTTATTTTGTGCCATAATCTAAATCTAAATCTAAACCTGGGTTCTGCATTAAGAATCTAGACTGACAATTATTTTTGATCCATTGAATAACATTTTAAGTTCATTATTTAACAAGTAATGTAACCACTGGAGTAAAAGTTGGTGCATGAACATGATTTGCATGTATTCAATGTATAATTGTATGCACTTTTCTCCTTGTTTCTTACATGTTTCATGTTGTACATTGCCCATAGTTCATATCAATGATTGTGTATTTTATTCTTTGCTCAATACTCTGTATTTTGCATACAATGGAATTTGTTCTTTGTATGTGGTTGAAAATCTTTTGGGAAGGAAAGGAACTGAATAAACTGCATAATATACAATACATAAATAATAAATATATTATCCCTCGTTACTCGTTACTGTTTGAATTCATTTGTCAATAAATAAATGGATAATCCTGTGTACTATGTATTAATAATATGTAAAGTAAAGGTAAATCTGTTTGCTGTTTGCAGTTTGTACACAGGTAGATTAATTGGCCCAGAGACATGTATACATACAAAATACAGACTAAATACTAAATACACATGGGTATACAAATGATTCATTTGAAACGAATGAATGGAATCGGTGTATTATCTATTTTAATATTACAAGCTCCAAGGTATTACAAGTTACTTACGAGGTTTTATTTGTTGGTGGAAAGAAATGGAAAGGGTTTTCTAATTGTTTGATTTGCTTACATCTAGGACCAAATCACGAATTTCGAGTAGAGAGATATTATTACACACACAAAAAAAATCAAAAGTTAGCATACAGCTACAAATACATGTATAACAAAACAGACTGTTACTTGTTACTCCTGCATGTTGTCTACTGTCAAAAATGTAATTCATATCACATCATATCGTACCATATTGCACATCGTTATAGATATAGCTATGGATACTCACGCTCCTTGTGTTTATTTTGTGTCTTTTGCTGTTTGAACGTGTTGAACGTGTAACGTGTAGAATGTAGCTAGTAGATTGTATATAATGTATAAAGTATAATGTAGGATAATTTAGTACCTTTAATAGATGTATCACTTCTACCAGTTACCATTTACAATTTACCAGTACTCAACTATCTGTAACTATGAACTTTAAAAGCGATAAGTTACCAGTTGTCAGTTGCCAGAATTGGGATTTTTTATTGGCATTGAAGATTGAAGATTGAAGCAACAGAGAACGGAGAGTATATTTTGTTGTATCTATGTGTTGTTTCAGTCCTCAGTCTTCACGATTTTTCTCACAAAGTTATGCATGTAGAAAAAAATGGTTATGTATTATGTAGTTTTCTTTCCTCTTTTATCCGTTATATACATAATAACGTACTAATACATAAATATTACATATTACGTATTTCATAGATACCAGATACCATTTTTCTCTTAGCGGTGAATTAAATGCTAAATCCTATTTGTATATTCAAAAACTAACAACTTACATAACAAACTACAGAGTACAAACTTCAGGTAAAATATTAGAATACCTAAAACCTAAAAGGTAAAAAAGGGAAACGTCAATACCAAAATACTTGAATAATTTTCTGTAAATACTCTTTTACACATTCTACGTTCTACAGTTATTAAACAATGTTTTGTTAGCTTAAACAGCTGAGATTTTTTCGGGGAGGTCTTTCATCTTTCATGTTTCATCTCTTGTTTTTTTCCGCTCATTCATTCTTTTCCCTTGATTCATTCATTTGGTGTTGAACTTGCATAAAATGCTGGTTTAATAAACTTTGAAAGAAACTGAGAATTTGTTTGTTGTTTTAAAACTTTGAGCAAAAACAAAAAAAATGCTTGTGGGATGAATAGATTTTATGCAGATACGTAGCCTAAGTATTTAGCATTTAGATTGTAGATGAAGGAGTAAACAGTTATAGTTTATGGTTTAATCTAGTTGTGATTTTTCATGCTTGAATCAACTCTCATCTCTCATCTGATTATTACTGTTGAAAAATATTACACGGCGCATATAGTGCACTGTGTATCTAGTATCTTATACCTACCGCATAAAATGTACAATGTACAATATATATAATCCCAATGTAAATAGCAAATACCTTTTTTCCGTACTTTGTTTTGTGTGTTACATAAGCTGTAAATAAAAGGAGAAGCTGGCTAACAATTTATATGAAATTAATGTTATGTAAAAACCCAAAAAGTATAGTGCATAATATATTATAGTTTATAGTGTATTATTATGTGAATATTTAATATTTAAGGTTCATAATATAAGAATTACCTTTAAAAATAATTATTTATTATTTTTTTGATTTTTATTTTACAGAAAAGTGCATTTCTTCTGGAGCCCATGAATGAAAATTAATGGATCAGTTTTTAGCAAAAAACTCTGTTGGAAAATCTTAACGTTTTAGTGCTAACTCAAGTGTCGTTAGTTTGTCGTCTTTCTTCTTATCATAAAATCATAGTAACGATGATAATGATAAAAATATCAGTAATCAAGTGTAGGACAGTGTACACGAAAGTATTATAAACGGTTCAACGGAACGTGGACAAAGTGAGGAGACTCTAAAAAAAGAAAAGAAAAAAGTAATGTGTGATTAAAGACAAGAAGAGTAAAAATTTTGTGAAATGCCAAATTATAACCATAAAAAATTTGCCACTTGTTCGTCACAATCTGAGGAAAAAACATGAATTTAGCAATAATTAAGTTACGACTGAGACTGAGCAAAAGGACGCTCAGTCTGTACAACCTTAAAATCTTCATCTTCTTCTGGATCACTGCTCAATGTCTTGTTCTATCTCACGGTAAGTATGCTTACATATTACATATACGTATTTATTTATTATTCGTATCTATGGATACATCTCTACCTTTTGCTTATCTTCTTTTTGTAATTTGTACCTTTTAACGTTTTGAGTTTTGAGCATAACAATTCATTGAATTTTCATGTTAGGTGTTGGAAAACACATGTACTTTAGTCTTTAGTATTTCAAAAAAAAAGATAAAAAATAAATGTGACAGTAAATTACATAACCTCGTTAGTCATTACTATCTAAAATTGCATCAGGAGGGACATGCATGTCTTCAACATTTACCATTTACCATATGTACACTAGATTGTAGATTGTCTTCCTGAGACTTGGATGGACTTAAGCTGAGCTGAGACTTGTCACTGTATAAAAATATTTAATAAATAATAATAAAATAATACAGTGTACAGTGTGCTGTAACTGTCAGTAGGGAATATCTAACATGTAATATGTAATACGCTTGAAACTTGAGGATGAGTTTATCTGTAATTCCTATGGTAAATTTTTGATTTGTAATAGTGTGATTCTATTGAGTGAGAAATTGAAATATAAATGAAAGAAGAAGAAGAAGAAAGGAACGGTCACATGAAAACATAATTTATTTAATCAATTCGGCTGATGTCTTCCCTTTTATGAAATTTAGAAGTGTACAAATGTCCACTGTCCACTAAATTTCCTCGCCTCGGTTTCTAGTTTCTAGTTTTTCATCACCAACGCTTTCATTCTTCTTTTCATACTTTGGATTCAAGATGTACATTACATGTATGTACAATGTACAATGTACAGTGTACAGATATTACATATATTTAGTGTGTAAAAAAAATTGGAAGAAAGGGAAAGAGAAGTGAGTCATTTATTATTATTTTAACACTCTGTCAAGTCCAAATCAAAGTACCATGAAATGAATAGCCTATTTGAAATATACGTATAAAATGACACGTACATGTTTCACCATTCCCCATTCCAATCCAATAAGAATCAGATTCTTTTGAAATGCAGAAGATTCATTTGAATGTGGATGCATCATACAGCATAAACTACAATACTGTAGACTGTACATTGTACACTCAAATTGAAGTGTTTTGTATTTTGATTATTATTATTCTAATGGTCGTTGGTCATAAGCTCATTCTATGGTTATTATTTTAAATTTTTTCATCATTATTCTTTCACTGATCAGTCAGCTTGAGCCTGAGTCAGGCTTAATCTTTGATAAATGCAGGTGAACTAAACGAAACTATTATCTGTAATAGACAAAACACAATAGTAAAAATAATAAAGAGTAATCTACGTTGTAAAGTGTAAATAATACACTATTCGCAATTTCATGTAAAATACAGAATAGTGTAATAAATGCAACACGTAGTATTTCACTAGAGTTAGTTTACTATTTACTATTTGCTACACATTTTTATATTGCACCCCTTCAATATTTGGGAATTACCTACATGTTTTACTTTGTACAGTGTATAATGTACATGTGAAATTTATGTGCATTATACTGTTTTTGGGGCATGTCGTTTTGGATGTTTTTTTTCGTCTTCGTCTTGATTCTTGAGTCTTGAGTCTTGACTGTTGTGCATGTAAAGTTTAGTTTTCTGTAGTAGTTTTTTCCTCACTTGAGTTGACAATTGACAAATTTTTCTCCCTCCCTCCTTCTCTCCCTGTCTGTGTGTTGGCCAACAAAATTATAAAGTATGAACTATATAAAAATAAAGTGAGGAAGAATTGTTGCGTGTTTGCGTGTAGCATCTCTGTTTAGTAAAACTACTGTGATTTTTTTTAAGCTAAAGATAGCGCATGTAAAAAGTAAATAATAATCTGATGTTGATATTGTGTGTTTAGTGTTTAGTGTTTATCTTGGGGTTTGAAGTGGGTGAGACGGTTGATGATTATAATGATAATAATGCTAATGCTAATGTTGGTAATGATGATGAATGAAGAGCACAAAAGTTTGACAGGAATTTGTGATATGTAAATTCTACAAATTCCAACTGCATATACTTACATATATTCTCGATAGTTCTCTTTCCTTGCATGTGATGGGTTTTTTTTTGTGTGAGTTGTGAGGATTGTGAGGTACTTGTTTCTTGTTTCTTCTTTCATAGTTACGGAAATTGCTCAAGCATTGATAGACAAAAGACAAAAGGCGAGAGACAAGACAAAAACTATAACAGGAATTTATGTGTAAACATATCTATTATCTATGATTTTGTATTTTGAACGGAATCTTCCGTGTTTTCCGTTTATGTAAATTATGTAAATTAATTGTAAAGTGCAATATATTGTCAACTTTTGTAGTATATTATTATAGTACTGTAAACACTAGACACTGTAATTTTAATATCTGTTCTTTTTACACATGTGGTGTATTAAACTGTACATATTACATATTATGTAGTTTATGTAGTGCATTCAAAAATTTATTTTTTTTGCCTAAAGTATGGCTAAACTATTGTTTTGTTTTTTTGTTGTTGTTTTCTCTCACTGTTAGATTTGTACTTTGTACAGTTGACAGTACAGTAGTTTATACATTATACATTATACATATTTTATATTTTAGTTAGGAGTTTGTTAATGTCTTTGTTATGTACAGCAATTTCTGTCATTCGTCATCCATCACAGTCCAAAATGTATCTTGTCTTTAGGTACATGTAATGTCTCTTAACTCTTAAGTGCTCTTAAACGTCAAACTTACAAATACAAATACAAATAATTATAACATTATTTGTTGTTACTTGTTTCTTGTTTCACACATTGAGAATTGAAAAGTTTTGGAAATATCATAATTTTCTTTTAAAAAATTCCCTCTTTCTTTTTAAATACTTGATACCTAATTTGTGTCATTGGAACTGAATTAAAGTGCATGTTGTATATTGTACGATACTTTAACTGAACAGAAGTTATCTAACATGTAGCTTTTTCTCCCTCCTATTTCTTCATCGTTCATCGTTGGTCGTGACGGAATAAAATTGGATTTACAAGCATAAAAGTATGTGCTATATTATATATTATATAGGTTGCAGCTTGTTTTAAAAAATCAAGTGTATTAAGGGGAATTTTGATTTACTACTGAATGATTACTCTTAGCTATATATTATACATGCATAGAAAATAGAACTGAAATCAATACATAGGGTATGAAATGAATAATATGGTAATAGGTAAGAGGAACAATATGGTGGATTGAATTGGAATGGATTGGATTTGAATTGCATGCACTACATCCGATCCGGTATATAAATAGTACCTATAACCTATAACATATACGTTATACATTATGCATCAATTGCAAGTCAGAATTAGAGATTGAGGACTCGCTGACGAGGTGACAACACATAACACATTGCATAGCCCGTAACACGCTGGCAATCCCGTACATAGCTATTGCATATAGAACGAATCAGTGTTCAAATTTCAAATGTCAGTCAGTCAGCCTGATCTTGGAGCTTGGAACGAAGAACATTGAACATCAATGATGATGCTGATGATGTCGACAGTATTGCTCATTCCTCATTCCTTTTTCTCCGGTACTCAGCCACTTGCCTTTTTTTTACTGTTTATTATTATTTACGAGTAGGGCCATGATGAACATGTGCTCATATTTTATAGTTGATGGTTTATAGTTAATGGCCGTTACCATTTCATAATAATAAAAAAGCAATCTGTATCTGTGTAGTAATAATACTAATAATAATATTGCCATTTTTGTCTAGTATCTAGTGTATAAAACTATCGTATACATATCTACAATCATTACCATTGTCAATGCTAGTTCTGTATTTAGATGTGTGTAATTTGTACCTGTAGAAGTTGGATCTATTTTTTAGAAGCTTACGACTATGAGTAATGAGTACATAATAAGCGGAGAATCCCTATCATTTGTTCATGTACGATGTATTTAGTATTTACATGTTCATAATTCAAAATTCATAATCGGAGCGGCTCAAAGTAGACTATATATTTAGTATTTAGTGTGTACAATTTGGAATTTGGAATTCCTACTCGTGCTCATGGGTTTTTAATTGAAAGTTCTAAATATATTATACATTACACAGAAAAGGGATTGGTTAATGGGCATTATTAGCAGAGGATTAAACGACGTAACAATTAATGCATTACAATTAAAGTTAGTACTCGTCGTTGTATAATATAGTAGTATTTAGTGTACGTGTAATTGTCTGGCTTTGACTTATTTTTTCTCTACTCTCCACTCTACTCTACTTTACTATTCTCTATTCTTGTACAATATCAAGAATCTGTGTAGTCTGATGATTGTTTGTCAATCTAAAAGTTAAGACATTTATGTATACCTCCGTCGAATTCGAAGGTTATGAAAGAGACCAGATTATAATTTTTATATAATGCTAAATGCTAATATTATTGATTTCTTTCCAATAGAAATAAATGAAGGGATTGATTGATTCCTTACTGTTCTATTTATGCTTTATACTTTATAATGGTTATTAAAAATTAAAATACAGTGACAGAAATTGACAGGATTACAAAATTCTTGAGACATCAAAAATCAATAAGGTGATTAATTATTCCATTTCATGTCATTTGAAAGCTCTTGCCTCTTTTCGCTTAATAAAATTTTCTACCGCGCACCGTATTGTAAATTAAAAGTTTACTATAGCAGATTATGTAGAGTTGAATTTCGGATTAAATTACAAATGACAAATTGTACGATAAATCAGCAATGAAAATGAGCGTGGAATTGAATCGATAAATTTTAAGTAGTAAACGGATTATATTTTATTCAATCATGCATAAATAATAAATACAAAATACAAACACGTAGTATTTAAAATTTTAACTTTTAAATATGTTCTCACTTTCAACTATTCATCATTTTTAATTTTTATCCTACAAACTAAACTAAACTTAAAATAATCCATGTGTAATAGGTAATAGATGATTCATGATACATTATGCACATATTTGTTGTTCGTTTCAAATTGGTTGTAAGTAAAAATGGATGCATGATATTTATTATAAAGTTTTGATTTGTTTCCCTTGAGTTTAATTCAAAATTAAAGCTCAAACAAGGAGATGTTTGGACCTCTGTTTGAAATGGACATGTGCAATTATGAATGCTTTCACGATTGTGATATACTGTATAACTTTTGATTAATATTGATAAAACGAGTACAAATCGCAGATGAATATCAAAAACATCAACGATCAAAACTATGAGATGGTGTGGTGTGAACTTTGCAATAATAATTGTTCGTGATTTAGTATTAATCAGATTAAAATGAGTAAAGGTACAAGATTTCCTTTGTTTTACATTTTATACTCATGTCTCATGTCAAACTCGCAGTAAGTTTGGATTGGATTGGTTTCAGTTTTCAGTGTTGACGTTTCTATGTCTAATGTCTACTTTGTACATTTGCGATTTAAAATGTTGACGCATTTAGAATTTATATGCATAGAGAATTGGTCATGATCGTGATTGAAGCAAATATGGATTTACTTTAGTACTGTTGAAATTTTGAATGAGGGCCATGTACCCTATTTCATTCCATCAAGAATCAAAAAGACAGGAGACAGTTATACACATACAGAATACAAAATACAACCTACAAACATGGAGCGTGTAAACATGCTGATTTTAAAAGAGTCAAACCGCTATCAACTATCAACATCTTACTCATCATAATAATTACATGGTGTATCAAACATCAAACAACATCTGTATCAAAATTAAAAATTAGGTGTTCATTCACATTCATAATAATATTCATGTTCGTATTAAATATTCAGTTTTCTTGTACCATCATCACCAATCACCATGTGTGACGACTGACGAAGGATGGACACACTGACTAATTGAAAATGTCCATATGATATCATTTCTATGATATGATATGATACGCATTGAATTTTAATAGAATTCTAAATTCAAATGACTGACAGGGACAACCGGCACCAGCTGTAGTTTCTAGTTAGTGCGTAAAGTGTAAAGTTTGTCATTAGTTTAAAGAAAAAAAGATGAAAAAAATTAAGTTTTTTATCCGAACAGAGTAAGTATTTTCTGTCTTGAAAGGACTTTTTTTATTTTTTCTCACCGTTTCCAGTCTAACGATTACCGATTCTGCTACAAGAATATAGAATACCTATAGAATATGCACACACATGCAATGAGTGTTATTCTATTTACTATTTACGTTTTAATTGAAATACACATGTATAATTTATATGGTATATATTTAAAACGTGTCTTCTTGTCCTCCCTTCCAATGACGATGACGATGACAAAGCTTGGAGCTTTGAGATTTTTTCGGCAGTGACAGTGAAACGAATAAAAATTCCCATGAATAATAATGCAGTGTGCTGGTCACACGGCACACGGCATGAAACACACTCCGACTATTGTAGTTTTTAGTATACCGTATTTTGTTAATTGTTAGTTTCAACTTGTCGCCCTTCTTTCTATAGATGTAACATGTAACATGTATAATGTACATTATTTAATTATAGTAAAAAAAATATTTGCAACTTAGCTCAAAGCTCAAAGTAGAGTGTCAATTGTATAAGCAATGAACAAGCTTCAAGTTTCAATTTGTCCAATTACATGTCAATTACAAAGGGCTACTTCACTCCTGACATGAAAATTGTCTCGCACGTAATCTAATTACAGACAGTTGCTGGTTACTGGTTTTCATTGATAGTTGATAGTTGATCGATATTATTAAATACTTAGATTTTCTTTCATCTTTTATCATTCATCATTCATCACTCATCAAAGGGTTGTGAACATTTTAATTGATTTTTATCTTTCAATTGCGTAACCTATAATAATTGACAATCGGCAAAGGCACCAACCAGCAATTTTTCAACAAGATTAAAACTAGAATAGACTTTTTTTTTAAATGGCATTTTCCTTGATTTCATTTCCTCAATAATTCTCTATGTTACTTCTTTTGTTAACCTTTGGAAAATTCCGCTTCTATAAAGAGGGGAAAAGTACAGTAGTTAATGAAAATGTTTCGTTTTTCGTCTCAAGTTTATAAACTCGGATGCCAATGATCTTTCTCTTTTCAACGTATCATGTTTAATGTTCAATTTTCAACGTACCTATACTTTTGACTTTAGCACATGAGCCAACGGTGAAAAGAAAACAATGATAAGTGTAATGCAGGTATGCGAATTTGCAATATGAAATATACAATATACACCATAAGCTATACAATATCAAACATACAACAAACATGGGATATTGCGCAAGCGGATTACAAAAAGCGGATCCGTATGTCAGTGGATATCTTATATGTTATTAATTTTTATGACAGATGGCTAAGGATTTGTACAACTTTTAAATAGGATTTATTTAGGTATCGTCTGTCGTCTCCTACTTGTACATTGTACATTGTACATTATATGCTAAAAGTATCATACCTACAGACTACAGACGGAATTCCTTAAATGCATGTAGTTGAACCTGAGTCTCTATCTCTACATCCTATATTTTATATTATGTTTCTTAAAAGCTAAGGAAGCTTTTACATTTATTTACATGATTAAGCATGGCTGTCTTACTTGAGTTTTGGCTAAAGCTAAGGAAGAAATCTCAAAACTCAAGTCTCAAATCTCAGATCTCAAATCACAAACGGTGACCTGGAAAGGAATCTGGAATGAATAGGTAAAAGATGAAACTGTAATATGTAATATTAAAGAAGTAAAGAATGCACATTGAACAAGACACAAAGTTTCAGTATTATACTTTTATTTATGCACGTTATATTTTAGACTCGACTTGGTGCTTGGTGCAATCTCTCAAAACTCAAAACTCAAGACTCAAGGCTCAAGTCTCAGGGAGATGAACAAATACAAAATACAAAATATAAAACGTGTGCAAGTCTTATTGCTATTGTTATAGATTAACTGACGTTTTTTTTCTGAGTCTCATGTCTCATCATTCAGGATTCAGGATCTTGAAAGAAAGCAATGAAGGAAAACATGAGTAGCATTATTCCTACTTACTACGTACGATGTATATTGTACATATTGTACATTTACTTTGTGTAAGAATGTACAATGCACAACTGTTGTTGTTTCTTGTTTAGCCGACTAATTTACCGTTGATGACATTTGGGAATTTTAATATTTTTCATTTCATTTCTCCACATTTTATGACAGTGGCGATCGACTCTATAATAATAATAATAATACTAAGCATTTCATATTGTTACACATGCAACATGCAGGATTGTGAAGTCGGTCAAACTAAATAAAATATTAATTTTCCTCAACGTTTTACTACAGTGACTCTTCTGGTTGTTTCTGTTCATCTGTCATGTTAATTGTTAGTCCACTTGTAATTAAATATTCCATTCTATTCCAGCTTTTCAAGTATTCAAGCATTCAGTTATTATTATTATTAATTATTAATGAAGACATTTTACTGTGTGTCACTCTCCGCTCTGTTGTCTGCTGTATTCAAATTTCAAACCACGCTCTAAATTTTTGTCACCATAAACCATAAACTCATCACACGTTATATAACGTTGTTACACATAACACATAACACATGTACATTTGCTAAGAGAATAAATGCTTGGTAACTGGTAAATGGTTTTCTCTATTATTATGATGTAACTACTAACTACAAACTACTGAATGAAATGCTAAATACTTGCGTGAATATGTACAATGTACAACTTCCAAATTAGATAGAAATTACAAATTACAAGGCCCATGAAATACAGATATTATGGCATTTTTACTATTACTTTTGCCAATGTTGTGATTCGGTTTAAAATTAAAAAATGCTACGGTCTACGTTGTACTTATAGTTTTGGAGATATCTACCACTTGGGCTTTGGGTTTGGCAATGGTTGCTGTTTTTGTGGTTGGTTGGCAGTTGACAGTGGTGGTTTTTCGTACTTAAACTGTAAATTGAATCTTATGCGTATTTATCATATTTGTAAGTATACTTTGGATTTGTTCTTGTTCTCCATTCTCCATGTTTTATTCTTTTAAGATGCTTGAAGAATTTATATTGGTTTTCTATTTTCTGTTTGGTGTTTGGTATTTGGTGTGTATATATTTTTGTCTCTGTCTTTGCTCTTGTCCACAGTCTCTTATTTTTGCGGCTTTTGGCTTGAGATGACGTTGCGTAGTATTTAGTATGTAGTATTTAGTACGTAGTGTCTTTTGTTGACATGTAGTTAAACGAAAAGGTTTGTTACACATAGAGAGATATTTTTGTACAATGTACATTGTACAACACAACAGATAAAATAGACTACATAAGAATGAGTAGTGTAATACAGCTCGTTTTCTTCTTTATACCTGTACGCTGTACATTGTACATATATTATAAATAGTTTTTGTGTAATACCTTGTGCAGTTGCTGCTGTAATCTCTCATAAAACACCAAACACACGACACATACACGCATAGATACGTACATAAGATAAAGTAATTTGTAATTTGCACCTGATGGAGACAAACTTTAGTTTAGTTAAGTTTACTTGAAGAGACTGTTACCTGTTACCTGTTACAAGTTAGGCTTTTGTGGTCGGCTGATCTTTTTTTCCCCATAATATAAATAATCCTTACTCCACACTTTGATACCATTTCCAAATCTCATGCTGATGTTTCATGTTGATTGTTGATGTTGATGCTGATGACTTTTTCAAAAACATTAATTGTTTAAGATCATTATGCATACAGAACACTGTAGACTGTAGACAGACGTTCGTGCGTTCACCTGTGTATTTCGTATTTCGTGTGTGCTGTGCGTTGGATTTTGGATTTTGGGAGACGGATGCGCACAGTTTTGTTTGTAGTTTGCAAGTACAGCTGTATTTAACGAAATCCTCCTGTTGCATCGTACGTCATATAAAAGTAGAGTTTAGAGTTTAGATTGTAGAGCAATTTACGTCTTATACAAAGAAAAGTGTAGAATGTAGAATCTAGACAAGGTAATTCCAAAAGACTCAAAACTCGAGACTCAAGACAGTGGTTGAAAACAACCCCATTTACTATATGATAATTTTTATTGATCTTTATCTCATCGTCATTTGTTGTGGTTTTTGATTCTTGTGTAGATTTTAGATTTTAGATTCACACTTTTTACCCTCACTTTTGAAATTATCTGATATCTCATTCTTTGATCTCTATTTAGTATTTAGCATTTAGTATTTAGTATTCACGTCAAGTACGATACATTTAGAGTACACAAGTAACAAGTACATGAAACATTAAGTAGAAATTACACATGCACACACTATGTTTGAATGTACATAGTACATAGATGCTGTTTACTTTGCGTTCATTTAATATTTAATGTACTGTCGAAATTTATTTATGTATTTTGAGGAAAATCCGCGTGGTTAATGTACTTTGTCCTTTTTATAGATACTTTATGCTTTATGTAAGTTGAAGAAGAAAAAGAAGAATTTTATAAAAAAAGTTAAATAATGTATAAAAATCTTGGTATTGTGTATGGTGGATCTCGTATCTCGTATTTTGTATCTTGTTCAACATAAAAGTGTAATAACACCCAACACAACATTATGAATGATGAAAGATGAGAGAAGCTAAAGACTGTTTTCTGGTTTTGTTTTCTTCTTTATGACGGAAATTTACAAAATATTTTCATTTTTGTTAGAAACGGTACTAAAAATTCAAAATCCAAAGTGTATTTAGTATTTAATCATGCTATGATTTATGATATGAAACCGTTCAAGTTTTCCTTGGTTGAAACGGAGAGTTTGTGAATCAATTTATTCATATTCATATTCATTTCGTATGTAAGACGTTTTCCAGTGTAGAAAATTATTACTCACACATCTCAAGTCTCAAGTGCTTTTCATTTTTTTATGCCTTATTGAGGATTTTGAAGGAAATTAAATGATTGTGTTTTCCCATTTGGCTACTGGTTCCTGTCCTGTCGTGAGATATGAGACATGGGATGAGCATAATTCAGTAGGACATCCGAGCAAGTAGTAAAGTAGTAAGGAAAGCGTAGCGAAATCATCAAGCATCAAGGCAGTTTTATTTTTTATTTTGTCATTGTCATTTATTCGCAATCTTTGGTAATCTGTAATACGCAAGACACAAAACACAAAAGGTAAATGTATGCACAAAATCATGTCAAGTAGGAAAGAGTTATCTTTATCATCATCTTTTCATGTTTGATTCTAATGATGATTCTTTATGCATTCTGATTTCTGAATTCTGATTTTTGGCGACAAAAGCAAGTAAACACTTGAAACTTAAAAAAAAGTATGTATAGTTATTTTTGGCATAGTAGAAGACGGTCCACAAAGCTGTTAAAAGTTAAAAGTCTCAAGTCAATATAATATTTAATATTAGGATTAAGGATGATGTATTTACCATGTCAAAATTTTTGTTGCAAATTGAAAACAATGCAATGTTAAATGTGTGTAAAGGTTGTTGATATCCTTTAAAAAGGATGCTGAAGCTGAAGGAAAGGACCATTGTCATTCAATTTTCCTATTTCTTCACGTTTTTCCATTTTCCATTTTCCATACAATTGCATACATAATGCACAATGCATCATCATCATCATCAGTGGTCATTTAGTGAGATTCATATTTGCACCAAGTGTTAAAAAACTTGGGAATAATTCTGTTTTAATCATTTCATCCTCTTCCGTCCTTCCTTCTTTCTGTCTCTCTCTCTCTCTCTCTGTGTTTCTGTCTTCCTTCCTTTTCAACAATTTGTTCCGTTCTATTCTTATTCTCCATTTGTGTATCATTTATCATTTATCATGTATCAGTCTGCTCTCTGCTTCCCTTTTCGTGTGTCACACACTAACTCATTCACTCTGTAGTCTACATTCTGCATTTTAGATCTATCTACTATCTACACAATCACTGTGATTCCTTATCAAGTGCAAGTACTTAAGTCGTAAGTTGTACGTAAGTATTAAGTATACTGCGTGTTGCGTGTGGGTTGTGGATAATTTAGGAACGCAAAATGCAACGCATAGTGGTCACAGTCGAGTCAAAGGTTTTGACTCAAAGCTCAAAGCTCAAAGCTTTTCAATTTTCCTCATTTTCTGTCTTACTCTACAAAGAAAGCACTCATGTTTCAAGCTACCTGTGACCCTTGGAATCGTAAATGTTAAAAGACTTGAGACTTGAGTTTGTATGTAGAATTTAAAATGTAGAATTTAAAATGACCTTAATTTGCATATCATATCAAATCTGAAATCTGAGCAGTGCAATGTCAAGTAACATTCAACATTCATCTTCCTTACGCACATTTAACATTTAATATTAAATATATTCACTCTCAATTCTGAATTCTCGACACTCATCTTCCTCAACTTAATAATTATTATTAAGAATCAACACGAAAGATGAAAGTAAATGTTCGGGAATCGGATTGAAAAAAATTAAATTTCTATGGTTTAAAAAATTAGAAATTTTAGGATAGCAGATATTTTTACTTTTAACTTTTTACTCATTGACTCACTGATGAAGCACAATAATTCCTCTGCGGCTCTTCTGTTTTTATTGTGTGTATTTTATAGTTGATACGTAATGTGCAATAAAGTATTACTTTTTTACCATCCATCGTAAATTTCAACTTTCACTCAAGTATCAAACATCAAGTATTAAGAATTAAGATTAGGTACTATCAACTGTCACAAATACTTATTTTTTTATATTTGTTTTACACAAACAAACAACTGTGTGTCTGTATGTGTGCAATTCAAGATGCAAGATGCAATATTTTTATTAGAATAATAATAATAGGAATAATAACAGTAATGACTCAAATACATGAAAACTTACTAAACCTTCTTGAGTTTGAGTCGTAAATTCAAAACGCCATACATGTAACAAGTAACCATCATCATTTAAAATTATACGCTGTGATAAGAAAAAGTGGCAAAGTACCATACAAAGTACAAAAGCGCTTTTGATTCTGAGATAAAAAACTTGGGTATAAATAGTAAATAGTTATTAAGATGATGATGAATAAGCTTTTGTTTGTTTTTGTGCATAAAGTCCGTAAATAATAGATTGTGTAGATTTCAGATTGTGGATTGTAGAGCTCAATTGGTCCTCTTTTGATTTTTATTTTTTAAGTACTGCGAGTATAATGCAGAATTGGGAACTGGGACAAATACTTAAGTAAAGTAAAAAGTAAAAAAAACAAGAAATGAGTAAAACTGAGAGTGGTAATTTCGTTTCGTTTATTTAGATATGGGAAAGTAAATTAACTTTTTTCATACTCCCGCATTATGAGCATATTCCGTGTTTGACATTTTTTACCTTTGTATTTGATTCGTTTTATTCTGTACTCTGTACTCTGTACCATTTGAGTTTTGAAGTGTTTTTAATCCTCTAAAAGTCTAAATCAGATTAAAAGTAATGTCTATTTATTTTGTCATTTAATTGACTTGAGAATTAAATTGCACATTCATATTTAATATTTAATTTTTTTTTACTAGTGTTTGTAATTTGTAATTCCAAACTTTTAACCCAGATTTATAATTTATAATGCTTAAGTTTAGACGATCATTTTTTCCCAAACCCCAAACAAATGTACAGCATGCAATACACATAAAAATTCACAATGTACAATGCACATCAAAGATCAGTCATGTTTATGTTTGACTGTCTAAAAAGGATTGATACGGATCGTCTCTTTCGGGAAATTTATGACTTGTCTGTTATGACTGCTCTTTATTGTTTACAGTTTACAGTTTATATCGTATATCGTATTACGATTTAAAGTGATAGTTCATCATAATCATAATTCCCATACTATTTAGAAATATCGAGGGAAATCTTTTCCTTTCTACACATGAGAAATGAGCAATGAGTACCGAATCGCATTGCATCGCAACTCAATTCGTCTATTTACTATTTACTCACACAAACAGAGCCTGATTTTTTTAATCGGTGCTCCAAGCTAAAAGCTACAAGCTCGATCATAGCTTCAACTTTTTTATTTTGGTGTGATATTTATTGTACTTTTTTATGAATTTGATGGTTGTAAAATTTCTTCACATCACACATGTATCTCTTAAACTTTAGGGCGTATATCTAATATTTATTCTATATTTAAAAATTTATCAACTATATATCTATGTAAAATGTACAATTGCACTTGAACTGTTAAGAAGTTTGAGTGCAATGTTATTTAGCTTAAAACTCAATTCTTTTCCAGCCGTGACAGGCCGAAAGAAAGTAAAATACAGTAGAAAAACAAGAAAAGTAAATAGTAAATATTATGATTGGTACTGGTGATGTTTTTTCATGAGCATGGTTTATTTTAGAGTATAGAAAAGAGTAGAAAAATCCAGATTTTTTGAGTTGCATGTTGAATGGCAGATTTTCATTCATTTTCATTGAGCTTATTTGAATGGTGACTCAAAAAATACAAGTTTATCCTACTAAAATGTTGTAATAAAAATGAAACCATGTGTGTATGTATGTGTAGCTTTGTCATTTGTAAGTCGAGTTCGAATTATGACAGAAAAAGAGATGAAGATTTTTTTCATTTTCATTTTTCTCACGACTGCCTCTTTACTCTATATGCTATATTATGATGACTTGAGATTCGAGATTCTAGATTTGAGGTGCTGCTGTTACAGTCTTCTTCAATAACAACTACTTACAACTTACTACTCGAAAAGAAGTCAAGTCGTAGCGTGAAAAATGTATGATTGAACTAATCGTAGATATAAGAACTTAATTCAGCTTAATTGAAATAAAAAAGAAAAGTAAACAGTAAACAGAGTGTAGGTTTGTATTTTGTATCTAGTATTTAGATACCTACAACTTTTTTCCTCTGTAAGCTGTGTGTCTCATGTCTCATCATAATGACATTAAATTATCATCTGCTTTCCTTTCGTTCGACTTTCTGCATAGACATCTCTGTAGTAGACATCTTTCTGAATGTGGATAGTAAATATTAGATATACATACCTAAAACTTATGAAATAAATGAAATTGTTGGTGTACGCACAAACACAAATGTAAAGGTATTCGTTTGTCGTCTGTCGTCTGTCTTTGACTTTGGATTTAGCTTTAGCTCCACGCAATGTGGAAGAATGTTGAAGAATAGTTCAATTAACGAAAGGAAATTCCCCTTTTAATCATAATCATAAACACACGCATGTACATAAATAAATAAATATGTATAATACATTTATTTCGAGCAGAGGAAAAAGGAGAAGCTCAAAACTCTTATCTCAAAGTAAATCATAATATTTTAGCAGTAATAAGTAAATCAAGTAAATGCTCACACATTATGCTGTATAAAAATGTGTAGATTGTAGATGTACAAAATACACTGCAAATGATAATATATTCATAGCTCACAGATAGATCTTTACTTTTGACTTTTGACTCTTTATGCTGGATTTGTTATTTGTTCCATAATGCTCCTAATGTTTTGTATGTGATATTTTATATTTTGTATAAATGTTTCGCCTTTGTTTCCGCAAAAGTAACGTTTGACGTTTAGCATTTAAAGCTTAAATCAGTTTTGTATTGTATACACTTTACACTTTACACGAGTTGAAAAGGAACAACCTTGAATTATCCTCTTCTTGTAACGTATCCTATCGTATCGTATCGAAACATCGTAACTCAATCTCAGTCAAGTGAGGAGAAAGAGATGCGCTTCGTCGACGTCGACTATCACCTTTTATCTATTTTATGTACAATGTACAACATGCAGTACTTGAATCTTCCATGTATTATTAGAATTGCAAAAATGCATAGAAATATGTACAATATAAAATATAATGTACAGTGCTTATTGTTGTCTTCTGCCAAATATATTTATTTATACCTACAAATTTTCCATAGTCAATACAGTGGAAAATATATATGCAAGTTATCAGTAGATACAAAAAGACTAGCGTTCGTAAAATTGATCAATCAATAGGATTGACTTTCAATACTTGAATAACAATACTATTGTCAATACTATTGCCGCCGCAATAGTTGAAAAAATATAAA
>JABASP010002222.1:0-21805 GCA_019776565.1 Sminthurinus signatus | reverse complement strand
GAACATACAGAAATATATATAACAATTTAATATGACATGTGACTACTTTGGATACTTTGGGGTTATCTGTTATAACTTATAAGTGTATGTATTTATGTATGTACCTGTACGCATTGTTGTACTATGGTCAACTTTTAACTTGTAAGTTACATGCGTGAGTTAATTTAGTGTATCCACTAATAAATACAAAAGTAGAGGGAAGAGTAAATAGTATACAGAATATAGAGTCAAAATTCAAAATCTAATAGAAATTGTAAGAAAGTTCACTTTTTCTTCTCTTTTCAAGGGAAGAGCAATAATCAATGCTAATTACTTGGTGAAACACATATGTATAAGAATTTATATGTCCTATATAGTTATAGTTATAAATATATTGTATATACCCAGATTCCAGATACATAAAAGTCCGACCACCTTAAACTAAACCATACCGCTTCAATCTATACAATGTGATAGTAAAACAAATGTGTATATATGTATATGCAAATAATATGAATGTTATGTTAAGAAAATCTTATGATATCTTATGACATTGTAAGGAAGTACATACGATCACATTCGTGTGTGTGTAATATTACATTCTTATCACCTGTACTTATGCTAGCTACATTATAATATATTGTACTTATGAATAAAATGTCATATCCTTGTTATTTAAAGGTTTAGATTATTTAACAGTAACTATATTATTATAAATTATAAAATAGAGTAATTAATATTATGTTATAGTATAATAATTATTATTATTACAAGATCTCACATGAATATAATATTGTAATATGATAATACAAAACTATTATCATGAAAGAAAATCAAGCAGTTTTGTAAAAAATTTGCATGCTATACTAAAGAAGATGGAACAAATGAACAAAACTGCTAGCTACAAAGCGCACAACTACACAAGTAAACGATTATATTATAAAACTTGTTTGATTTAATTTAATTAACTTCAATTAATAAAGACAAATATAATGAGAAAAAAATATTAAAAGTTATCAAGTATGATGAAATGTTTTTTGATTTACTTATGATACATTCATAATTCATAATTCATATTCATTTATTTAGTTAATACTTTTTCATTTTTTCATTTCATTTTATGTCGTTCTTGTTGTCACCATATTTCCATTATAAACTGCATACTCAGTAATAAGACTGGCTCATACATTGAAGCAATGTGGCATTACGTGGCACTCATGATTCCGTAATTCATATTACGCATATTTTTTTTCATTTTCCTAGCGTGGGAGGGAGTAGGACATAACAAGAGGAAGAGGACCGATACCAAACCATGTTTCATTTGTTTCTTTTCCTACGATGATGGCAACATCAAAAGTACCCGCAAAGTATTAGCTCATTATCCTGGTTTCGTAACATTGGCTTTCATCCATTCATGAAGCATTTTTTCAAGTCCGGAAGTGTGATTGAGGTTTCATACAATAAAAAAACAACAATCGAACATTTAAATATTTAGCATTGTCGCACGTGAATCAACCATGAATTATGGTTTTGTTTTTTTACGTTTTTGACAATTTTGCCATTTGGACTTTTGTCGAAAAATTTATTATGTCACAGAACATAGTTCAGTGACACCGACAAAATGGTAAAACCAATAGAAAATAGAATGTGCGGTGTAATAATAATACATAATATGTAAGAACGAACCAACAACGTTGTGAGTTCTCAATGAACATAGTAAAAAAGACCAGCAACCAGCAACAATATTGGAAGTCAAACATTAAAAATTAGTTGAACAATTATAACATTATAAATTTTATGACACACACATGCTCCTATAACTCCTGCCTGTCGTACCATGATCATTCACAAAATAATACAACATTGAGTTCATTCATTTATCAGGTTGGGTTTTCATTCATGGTTTTTTTTTTCAACCTCGTAACAATGTACAATCGTACCAAAGGGGAAATGTAATTGAATTTGAATGTAATGGGGTCTAGGGAGTATTTAATAGTTCAGTGAAGGAAAACGAAAAAGTATGAGTATAAGAAACATTCATACAATAATACATAATATACAATATAATATTGGTACATATGTGTATATGCATTCGGTTAGAAATACTATTCTCGTATTATTATTATTATATATTATATTCTTGTACTTCATATGCCATATGGCTTCAAAAACTGAGCTTGCTTCTAATTTCTTATTATTACAACTCTATAGGCCATAATATTTATATAGTAGTATTATATCATGTAAGCATATTGTATAATGTATAATATGTACATTGTACATGTGAAAGAATACTTGGACAAGTTTTGTTTTAAAGTTGGTATGCATATTGCTTGTATACATGTAATACCGCATACCACATTCTGATGTCCGGATATTGCTGATGTCAATTACGATAAAATAATGATGATGGGAGCATGAATGAGTGAATGAATGAATGAGTTGATATGAAACTCCATATGTATTATGTATATGACTAATTATTATTATTATTTTTTACGATCATTATGAGTAGTAACATCAATATCAATATCGATATCAATAGTGGCAGTATTGATTCCTAATGTGTGATGAGTACAGTGTACAGTTTACAGTGTAACTAACTACACAGGACACAGTAAGACACAAGAAGTACTTTGAAAAAGAGTTCTGGTTTCAGTTTTAAACACTATGCACTATCAACTATAAAGTAGATATAAAGTTATTGATATTATGACAAACTGAACAAAAATTGACAACAAGATATTATGTCGATACGGATAAAAGTGCACGTAGATATAAAATATCATACGTAAGTACTTGGATGAGAATGAGAAAGTCAAGTATATTACATAACACATAATATATTATAGTCCTCTTCTTTATACACATTACATGTATTTTAATGCTTTGCTCCTTACATCACATCACAGCATATTATCATTTATTTACGATGTTATGAAAAGTAAGATGAGATAATAAAACAGACATGTACATGTGTGTAAAGTGTAAACACATACGAAAACAGTGTATAACAACAAGAAAATGAACAAAACACTTCAGCGTATAAAGAATAGAGAACAGAATGTAATAGAGATACTTTTTATACTATATTTTGTATAACACATGCTTTTCTCTCTCTCATTCGTCTTTTAAAGATTAGGCCCGTGTTCTTTCTCATGATTTGAAACAAACAAGCAAGTAAACTGACATGCCTTGGAGTCTATATAGTTTGTACTCTACATATTATAATTTGTGCAATAGTGTATAGTGTATAGCTCATACAAAATTAACATCAACACTTGCGCCAAAATGGTATTCCTATTCAACAAACCAACCATCCAACATCTAACATTAAACTTGAATACTTGACTACTTGAATTTTGATGCCGCACGTGCTTAGTGCTTTATTTAGCATCTACAATCTATATAATATTACATAAACTTGTCTCTCCGTCTCTGTGTGACCTATCATCATGTTGGTGTTTGGGGTTGGTTTATTTGTTGGATGTTCTTTTTTTGTCTTCCTTCTTGTTCAGCTATTTGTCGTCTCTCCCGTTTTTTGTCATCAGTGATGTACAAAACAAGCTGGATTTAAAAGTTTGTATGTGCTATGTACTAAATAATGCTTATATACATGAAAATGTTTGAGAATACTGAAATGCTACTGAAACAAGATGAATCATGTATAACTACTACAAAAGCTTCATGTGTAATATGTACGTAGTTTGCTCTTTTATTATCATTAAATGATACGAAATATAAGATATACGATTCCTCTAATTTCATTTCATTCCATTCCATTTTCATTCTCTGCTCCTCGTGCCATTCCCAAAAAGACACCGAGAGACATCAAGATTGTTATTACGCATCTTACAATGTTAGTTTCCCATTCTCATTCCAAACTCCAAACATTTTGCCGAGGAGACACAGAGAAGATAACATTGTTTTACACTTGTTCTTACAATTAGAATGTAGATGTACAATGTACAATGAACTATGTGTATTATGTGTACACAATGTAGTGGAAAATGACAATGAAGTTTCCAATATTTTCCGGAAAAGTCTCTCTTGTATTTCGTCGCCTTTTCCCCCTTTTTCTATCACTGTGTGTAGTATGTACGTCTCGCTGTCTGTCTTTCATTTGGTGAGATCAACACCAAGACTAATAGCTACAAGACATGACTATGTAAAGGGCGACACTGACATTTGAATTTGACATCAAATTGAATACATGTGTAATTACGAGCTGTCTACATATTACATATGTTTTAGATATTAGTACATAATATATGCACTCCTATAATATACATTTCCTACACATACGTACAATGTAAAATGCTTCCGACTTTGAAAATCCTTGTCGAGACTCGGCAGCAGACAGAATGGATGTGTAATGTGTACGACTGTGACTGTTACATTCTACATTCTAAGCTGTACAGTGTACAGATATTCTTCCCGTCCTGACATTTTCCTACATGTTCAATGTACAATGTGCTTATAGCGTGTACACAATACACAAACGTATATTTTGGATTGTGGAATGTGAGTGATTTAAAATTGGGAAACAAAGATAGTTGTTGTTGTTATCGTGTCATTGTCACTTACTAGTTACCAGTTACCAGAAACCAGCAACCAGCAATTCACGATAGGGAGACGACGAAGAATATAACAAGAAAAGGAAAAAGATATGGGACAAGAGTACGACACGACTTTTTCAATATTACTTCTCTCCGCTGTATAAAAGTAGGGGATATGTGAATTCTGAATCATGTTTCTTACAACATGCTACTTTGTACAATGATAATAATAACTGTCATCAAACATCAATCACTAAAGTCTCTTATTGGTTATATTAAGCGGAATGATTCAGAAATATGCTAACTGTTCTGGATTCTGGAGTCTGGATTTTGGAACTTTTGGATAAAGCATAATAATTTGTAATCTCTCTGAACTTCAAATTGTCAATGAATTTGCATCAGTGCATTTAACGATGCATTCATATATTCAGATTCATATTCACATGTATAATGTGTTGTACAATAGGGCAATTTTCCTGCTTCATGAATAGGATAATAGATAATAGACAAAGTTGTTGTTGTTCTTGTAATTTCTTTGATAAATCCCAAATCACAAACAAGTATACAAGATATATTCTCAATTTACATAATTTGTGTATTCAGTGTGGATAAACGCACACACATGCACATTGCACATACATTGAGTCAAATTACCATAAGACATAAGACACATGAAATGACCAAAAGTATAATCAAAAAGATAATAGATAAATCCCACAGCTATAGTATGTATAATAGAGAAAGAGAGTCGGAAAAGATCTAGATAAATGTACATTTTGTACATACTGTTGGTCTCACGCTTTCAATGACTTTAGGCGAAGAAGAACGTGTCACTTGACGTCGACGTTAGGCAAGCATTAGGCATGCCGTACTGTATTTTCTTCAATTTCTCGGGTTATTTTTTATTTTTTGTGTTCTCTTCTAGATGTACACCAAGAACCTACCTATCTATCTATCTATGCTGTCTATATGCTTTGATTATTATCATCATGATTCCAGATAGATCCTCCATAATTATTCTTTTTTCAACAGGTACTTGTTTCCTGTGAAAATCTATGTAGTATTCATGTGTTTGGAATCCAATTCTTATACTGATACTGATTAGTAGACAACTATTATGTATGTATGCGTGTACAATGTACAAAATATAAAGTGCTTCAAAAAGTGTACGCCAACAATGTACAATGTAAGATTTAATGTGTAATAATATGATGTGATGTTGACGGTCCGTTTATACAAATAATTTACATATGCTGTGCAGAATTAACGAGGATATAACAAAAAGAAGAAGTAAAGAAAGAAGGAAAGAAGAAGAAGAAGGAGCAGTAGTGGAGTTGGTGGTGGTGGTATTTAGTGAACGATAAGAATTAGTAAAAGAAGCAGGCGAGAAAAGAAAGAAAGGAAGAAAAGAAACAAGAAAAGAATGGATAGTGAAGAGTGTGGGAAAAATATAGGAGCAAAGAGAGGTGGGTAGTCAGTTGTTAGTCAGTTGAAACACACGCATACAAATATACATATTTACCAGGAAGACAAATCGTAAATGAAAGGCGTCTTGTCTTGTGTCTAGCTCGAGCTTTGAGACAAGTGAATCAACCTTGTATTTGTACCTCTGTGCACACACACACACTTTTAAAACACATATGTACATCCACGTGTAAAGAGAGGAGGAAAATGCTTAGCACACTCATATTCTCTAAAATTTTCTCTCACGTCTCAAGTCTCAAGTCCTGATTCTTGAGTCTTGAGTCATCATCATCATTATCATGGCAAAGGCACACACACACACACACACACACACAATACACAGTGTCTAGTGTCTAGAGTACTTTTAACATTTCAGTGACAATAGCATTAGCAGGAGCGAGCAATAGAATGGAATCACACATTGTAATTGTAAATACAAATATATGAATTTTACCTACATGCACGTACTTTTATTCTGTACTTTGTACCTTTTACATTGTACATTGTACATATGCATGTATGTATCTTACAGTGGATAAGGAAACAAGAACAAGCGAGAAAAGTAAAAAGAAAGGTTCATCTGTGTACTGTATACTGTGTGTATTGTGTATGTAAGTATTTACACCAACATGTTATGATATATCTATGTATATGATAGTATATTAACGAGGCTCCTTTCCCTATTCTGAAGAGAGATGGTGAGAAAGAAAAAAAAAGAGTCGGCAAAAGGTAGGTAGAACAAGCAGTAGTAGTAGTAGTAGTAATAGTGGTAGTGGTATTGGTGGTGGCAGTGGTTGTTGTTGGTAGGAGTTCAAATGAAAACTAGTAAGTTGTAGGAGTAGCCAAAACAAGTGCCCGTTGTACGTTGCGTGCATACAAAGTACATATGTATTTGGATGGATCTCTGTGTGTGTACAGTGTAGAGTGTAGAGTGTAGAGGTATGTATTGTGGATTGTGTATACTCGTTTGCAGTAGGTAATGGCTCAAGGTGCCCAGTTGAGGTTTGTTTCATTTCCCTGTGCATCCAATACCATCTCATATTTAGTATACAAGAAGGTAGGAGCTAGATACAAGATACATAATGATAATATAATATAAACTTTGATGGCTATATAAAATACAGATATGTACCTCACATTTGCTCCTGTCTCGGTAAACATCGGGAAAAGTGTGCATTGTGCAGCCACATTCATGATGTATATGTACATAAGTATGTACATACATGTATAACATAATATATAGATATCTGTTCAATCTAATGGAATGGTCAATGTATATTTATTATCTATGGGTATTCATATATATATGTATGTATGTATGTATGTACATGGTATATAGATTATAGATATGCATGTACATGTGTACACAATACAAAAGTATTATGTTGTGCTGGAATGGAAAGAGAAGGAGAAAAAGAAGATGAATAGGCAAGGCAGAGAGAAGAAGAAGAAGAAGAAGAAAGAGAAGGAGGAGAAGACGGTTGTGTGTGTACGTGATTTCTTTGTTCGTTCTTGTTGGCTCACTTCTCGCCCCCGTTGGCAATGCCTGTGATACTCAGGCATATATACGTCGATGGGAATCCACTTCGAATTTGATTCCCACGATCTAAGAAACTGTATGTACACCCATGCTTTCTTAAGAGAGGAGTATGTATGCTCCATATTAGACATAGGAGCTCTCAAGAACTTTACATTGTCCATATGTATGTGTGTTGTGTGTTGTGCTGGTGCTATCCAATGACTTGAGACTTGAGAGTACATGTACATTGTACATACTGACGACGCCTATTTACTATTTACAACCTTCGGTAGTATAGTGCTAAGTATCTCCATTCAACTCCACTATGTACAAGTACATATTGGTATGTATATGATGTGTTGGCATTCATCATGTACATATACTAATGTTTTATGTTCGTATGTACGTGTGCTCGTACGATAAGAAGAGGAGAAGAAAAAAAAAGAAGAAAAACAACAACACGGTACCTCTATAGAAAAATAATGTATGAATATGATAGTTGTTACATCTACTTGTCCATTTACTACTACTTAAGTAGTTGATGTTAACTATCTGTACAGTGTACAGTGTACATGTATAGCTACGTACATACTCATGCGTATACTACATAATGGTGTAATATGTATTATAAAGAAGTTAACTCCTGTTTCTCTCTCTCTCTCTCTCTTTCTGTCTTACATATACTTTTCTCGTGATCATCTTTCGACTTTTTTTCCAATACACAGAGTACATGAAGAAAAAGTAGAAGACGAAGATGGGAAGGCAGTCGTACGAGTGCCTCTGAATTCTGATTATACTTATAAAGCATCGTTTTTCCTTCTTCATCTTTTTTTCTCTGTCGTTACTCCTTTTTATATATACGCATGCTATTATAAATGCTTATTCAACGCTTATCTTCAAAAGTAGATGCTAGATGCACACATATCACTGACACTGGCTCTGGCTCTGGTTCTGGCTCTGGCATTAGCATTGGAACTGTAGATATTATATTATGAACTCTTACTTTACTTTAGCTTACTTTCCTCTCTATTTCTATCAACTCATATCTTCTTTTTTCTTGTTGAATCTTCTCCATTAAATTGAATGATGAAAAACAGAAACGGTGCAACAAACCAAGACAGAAGACAACATGCATGTAAATGGTAAATGAGGAATGGAGAGCGAAAGGGCGAACGAACGACCATGGACTGAGCATTGAGTATTGAGCATAATTTAATGTACATACTTTGTATTTTCTTTTTGGTATTTTGTATTCTCATAACAGAAGAAGTATCATAAGTATAGAGTCAGAGTCGAGTAAAATGATATATTATGGCGGTGCAAAGTGACGAGAGAGTATAAAAGGCTAAGCATGTGTCGAGTTTCCAGTTTTCTATTTTTATTTATAAATATGCACATTGATCATAGATATACTTGTAAATACATGAGTATTTTTTATTACCATGATTTTATGCTTACGGTATAATTTTTGCAACATTATATTTTTTCATTCAGTATTAATATTATGTATTATGTACAATGTGATGTCTGTGGTATTCAACTGCTTCTCATTTTTCATTGGTAATTGGATTCATTTCTTCTATAGCTAATGAGACGAATAAAAAAAAATACAAATACAAATACAAAAATACGATATAAAAATACATTATGTAGTACAGTTTTAAATGGTACATGAAAGTACTTACATGTGGAAATCATTCACACTCGTGGCAGTGTCAAATGTCCAACTTCAAATACCAATAGCAATATTGTACATATTACATAGTACATTAGTACATGTGACATTGAGCAGTGTGATAAAAGTGTGAATCATAAATCCGTGCAAAATCTCAGAGAAAGAATTTGTATAGACATGTGTATTTTTTTTAAATGTGCATGGTATTTTTGACGGTTTGCGTCTTGCAAATATTTACTCGTTTTTACAGTATGTTTAGTGCTCAGTGTTCAGAGTTCAGAGTTTCATACATGATCAATTATCATTGATAATATATTGTTATATAACAACTAGATACTAGATACTACGCGTTGCATATAGTAGTACGTGGGCACATGCTTTTGTCAATTATAGAATCACACTTTAGTGTAATTACATGATTAGTGCAACAGAAAAAGTCATCTTTGTCTCATTTGAACCAGAGCTGGTCGGTTTTATTATGGTGATAATAAATGCATACATTGTACATTGTATTATTGATATGTAAAGTTTTTCCCATATGCAAATTGCATATGATAAAAATGATAGTTTACACATTATGTCGTTACGTAAATATTATAGTTTATAGTGTGCATGAGAGATACTTGTAACTTTTAGTATCATTCTCAACTTTGTCTAGGCTATATTTGATAATCCTCACGTGCTCACAGCTCTCACTGTAAAGTAATGATCCCACAGCACAGTTTATAGTTTTCACAGTCTTCTTCTGTCTTTGCATTTGGTCTACATTTTACATTCTATATTCCACACTCCACACATATACACATTTTACCTCTTATTACCTACAAAGTACAAACATAAAACTAGGGATTACTTGGGTTTTTTTCGTTGATATTTTTACGTTACTTTTATATTTTCTAGGTTCTAGGAATAGGGCGGTATTTCATTTTAGCTTACCTTAACTTACTTGTACTTGGTAGTTGGAAGTTGGTAGTTAGTGATGAAGGTTTTATGATGGCAAAACTTTTGTGAGCTTTTTGTATTTGAGGATTCAATTCAAAAAGTATCAATAATATTGTAAATAGATAATAAATATCTTTTCTTTCCTATATAATGTCTTGTAGAATGAGGGTTTCTGTTTCTTAGGATAATGTTGTTGGTTGTTGGTCGTTGTCGTTGTCATTTTCGTTGTTGTTAGCTGTAGGTACGTCACTCAAGTAATGTCAACAGTGTCTCTTTGGTCTGGTTCTCGTGCTGCACATACTCGCATGCATACCTACAGTATCTAGTAAATGGAGCATCAGCAGGGCAATAATAATTATTACCTGACAAAACAGACACTGGCTTATACATTATATATTATACATATATCTTACCTATCACCATAAACCAAAATCAACAAAATCCCATGTCATAAAATGTTATGTACTCTAAATACTTAAGTTGAAGGCGACGAATGGATTTAGGACTCCTTAGTATTATTATTATGTTTACCTTAAAAGTTGGAATAAACTTTCAGAGTCTCAAGTCTCATCAGGAATCAGGATATATTTAGTTTTAACTTACCTTCACACTGAGCTGTACTGTAAATGATTTGATGAATTTCTATTGTTTGTGTGTACTATTTGTTTTACAGTCAACATTTCTATCAATGGTTAATAAAAATTGGGAAATTAAAAGCGTACACTGAAGTCAAGTTGTGTTAATTCTGACCGTAAGAAATACTTTAAGATATACACACCATTTTATACTGATTAATGATGCGATGGTTTATGATTAGTATTTTGTATTTTGAACTATGTCCTCGTGTCCCAACTCCCAACAGACAAGCTGTGTACCATTTAGAGTTCAACGATATTAACAATAATTCTAACGGTGATACTAAACTATAATTTTATTATAAACTAAGTAACGAGATGGGGAAGGAAATGTAGGAAATTTAAATTTACCAATGTGCTCATCATTTTGAAGCTATTGACTATTAGATTCTCCTGCTACACACTACCTTTAGTTAGCAGCATAATATACAAAGTAGAAAATATAAAATACTACAATATTTAATATTAATGTAAACTATACACTCAATACTCGTAAATATAAATGAAGCATCCATATACATTCTGTAACGTAAATTTTAATAGCTTGAAATAAACACACCTAATTTCATGGAATATATTTAGTCAGGCGGGACCTATGTGTACAATATACAATATATTTTATTCATACCTATTCCGTTTACTCCGTACATCATTTCATTTCATTTTAAGAACGGTGCGAGAAAAGTAATGTAAAATTTCAAGTTCTAAATATAGGGATGTAGGTGGACATTGAGTTTGAGCTTGGATTGTGAGTCGTACTTTTTAACTTTTAAACAACATGATGGGTGTTTAAATAAATGAGGTAAAATAATAATAAGAAGACGAAGACTTGAGTTTACTATACCTTCATTCGTTTATATTTTATATGAAATATACAAGATTTACAAAAGAAGGGAACAAAATTGAAACAGGTACAAAGAAAAGTGTACAGCAGATAATGATAATAGTAATAATTATGTATGTATATGTACTTTTATAATACAGGCTATACACTTGTTCCACATAATATAAAGATACCGAGATACCGGCAAGGGTTAGACGTTAGATTCATTGGAAAAGAATGAAGAATGAATGCTAGCTTGCTGGGAACTTTGGCTCGCGACCCAGAAGGAAAAGGAATCCGAAGGTGGATGAGGCTCATCCAATATCCAATTCATAAATCTTTCTCCCCTTGTTTTTTTCCCTTCTTCCACTTCTCTCTTCACTCCAATCCAATCCAATCCACTTGACTCTTTCTTTCTTTCATATATATTCTCTTTCTCACACGGTCAATCTTCTTTTTCTTCTCCTTCTTCTCGCAGCAAGCTTTCTACGTATTGTTGTTGATATAAGTATCTCATACCTTCTACCTTCCAAGTATACATGCAACATGGATGCATGTACCAGAGTCGTAAGATTGTAAATGGTTTACAGTTTACAGTTTACAAAATATAGTAGTAGTAAGTAGTAATACAAGGTACACAGTACGTGTTACGTATTATAGATACATCTTCTTTGTCCACTCAAAAACTTTTTTCATTTTGTTAATGTTACAATTACGTTATTTTCATGCTCCTCAAACTATGAAACGATAATATAAGCTACATGTATACTGTAGTTTGGATACTTGTATATTTTGTTGTAGTTTTTAGTTAGTTAGCCCTCTTGTGATATAATATACAATACGGAATGATGTAGCTTTAATCCAAGTCTTCTGTATCTGAGATTTGGGATTTTAAATCTAAATACCATTCCAATCCAAGATCCAAGTCAACTTATATACATAAACAAGGCGTAACCATTGATCAAGGAGCTGGTAACAATGAGCGCCTCTTCACTCTTCATAATATGTACTTATAACATCACATGAAATTACGATATCAACTTTTTCTACCCGTTCTTAAGTATAGACATTTGTGTAGTACACAAAACACAATACACAATGAGTGATCAAATCTCAAAAAGCCTCCACAAGAGAATGTTTATATGAATGAGACGAAAGAAGTAGAGGAGAAGAAGTTATACTCTGGATTGATCTAAAATAATAGTTGTCTTATACATTATAAAGAATTTTTATTTTCTCTCGATTCGATACATAGATTGACTGGTCACTGGTCATTTGCTCTCATGAAAAAAATAGATACAGATTTTCAAGTCTAAAGTCTAAAAGTTCACATTAGATTTCAAGTTGGATTTTGGATTTGGGAATTTGGAATCCTACTTGGCGGTTTGGCCTTTGGTAAATGCATTATTCCTATATTACATTATTACATGTAGACATTGAATATTGAATCGCACTTATGATGATGATGATGATAAATATCATGTCATAATGTAGAAAATAGGCAATGATCCGAATGAGCAAATAGGAGTAGACAGTAGAGAGGGTGAGAGAATCAGAGCAAATCTCCAAGTCGACCGTACACTTTGAATTTTTTACGTGATCAATGATCAGTCACCTGTTGCTTCTGTTCACTAACCATGCCATAGAATACCATCTATAATCTATAACATACCATGGTGAATCTCACCACTATAATTTATGTAAGAGGAAAGGCCACAAAAATGTGTGTCTTTTTTTTCTTTTCTTTTCGAGTGGGAGAAGAACCAGTCCAAGAATCAGCAAGGTGATCAAAGAGGAAGGATCATGATGATAATCACAATGATCACAAGCATTGAGAATCTATGTAGAAAATCGAGAATCAAGAATCAAGAGTTTATTCTGTAGGAGGAGGAGGAGGAGTTCATACGGCATGCGCTTGAACAGCGAAAAGAAGAAAAAGATTATGATCATGCTCAATGCTCAATCCTCATACTTGTCCGTCTATATCAATCTTTATAGTTGTGTGTGATGTCAACAGGAAAAGTTTTAGTTGTATTGTGTCTAGTTGTCCTTCTCTGTCTTTCGGTCTTTGGCCCTTTGGAGTTTGTGAGGTGATCCGAAACCAAATTTCATTCAAAGAGAAATTCATGTTTCAGATTTGTGATGACTACTTCAAGTTTAATTCAATGTCTTTTTTATGATTACGAGATCTCATTGTGTATTGTGTACGGTTTATATCATGATTGGCTTAAAAAATGTGGGTTTCTTTTTTTTTATTTTTAAAGTTGTTATTTCAGTTATATTTGAAATAGTATCTGTAATTAAAATGCATGCTGTTTTTGTTGTCCTTTCCCTCACTCTCCTCAAAAAAAGGAAACACTGCTAACTTTAAATTGAGTTGGAAGTACATTTGAAGGAACTTTGAACTGATCTTGTGCTCATTTATAAGCATAAATACTGTGAGCAAAAAATACTCATCAGTGTCAGTTTTTACTCTGTTTAAACTATTTTAAGTGTACAAGTTTGAAGCTTCCACCTGCTACCAAAATTTAAATGTTTAATGTATTCATTGTAGGCTCTAGTCTCTATACAGATAAAGCTGGACATTGGGCATGGAAGAATCCTGCATATAAAATACAAAATACAAAGTAACTAAAGATACAATTTAAAATTCAAATATGGAAATTAATGAATCAAAATGAATTAATTAAAGTCTAAAAACTCCAGAGTCCAGAGTCTAGAGGTTGAGCTTGAGCTTGATTGAGCGCAGATACATACCTGATGTAATTTATATTGATAGCTGGATGGAAGACTGGATAGGTATTAGGTAGACGGACGGACGGGTGGATGGATAGATGGATAGATGGATGGCTTGATTTTGCATGTAATTAGAGGGAATTATTATTATGGATATGCCATTACATTCTTAATTCTTCCAGTCTTTATGTAGTCCCTCTGTTGTAGCTGTGTTTATATAGTTATTAGAACGTGTTATTTTGCAAATGTGTACGGGTGGTCCTAAGCAAGAGCAGGTTGACTTGTACATAATAAAAGGTATAACGTCATCTCTTCATAGCCTGTGCTCAGAATTATAGAACATAGAACTATAGAACTCAGAAGCTATAGGTACGTCTAATGCTAATGCTAATACTACAATTGACGGACTGTCTAATTCCATACGCTAATACACTCATACACTCATACACACTACTGTCTACTATAATTCTTGCTCCTGTCGAAAATGATGATGACTTGTGTTCACTCAAGTTTTTAGTTCACAGACACTTTTATCTTTTTTTTCTACTTTTTTTCACAAATGTCTGTATTCTGTATTCATGCTCACAGTTTTCCTCTACTTTGACTATTTAAGCGCTACTGCTGCTATTTTTTCTATACTTGAAATCTTGAATTGTGTCTGCATCTGTGTATAGTGTGTAGTGTGTACACTATACCGTGCACGGATGATAATAACGATGATGATGATGATTACTATTATTATTATTTTGTACGTTCATGAATTAAAAGTCTCATTCGTAGTTTGTAGTTGGTAGTCGCATGTAATTCATCTATAATAAATCCTCCTTTTCTTTCTTTGGCTTTATTTCTTTTCTTCTTCTTCTACTTCTTTGTCTTTTTGTTCTTCTTGGCATCCCTTTTCAATGTAGAACTCTCTGCCTGATGCTGTCTCCCCATCTGTCAATTGCTATGTAATCATGCAAATTTTAATTGCATTGTTTATGGCTGCACACAGTTCAATCCTAGATCCTACACTAGTTGTTCTTAGTTGTTGGATCTCAAATACAAAATTCTCAACATGATTCGAAATTAAATGTACATATAATATATACTATTGAGTATATTGAGAGAATGCGGGAAGGAGTAAGGAGTTTTCCATTCTCCACTATTTATTGTAGAAGAAAAACAGATCTACCCATGTGAAGGCTCATGCTTCTTTTTTCTTCGTCTCATCATCATCATCATCATCATGATTTCCATAATTATTTTGATTTGCATGTAATTTCTAATAACGTGTTGGGCTACCGACTACCGACTCCCGTCATTACGGATTGTCAATTAATCTGGTAATAGAGATGGCCGAAAGGATGGATGGATAATGGACGGACAGGTAATGCGGACTCAACTTTCAGTCAACATCAGCGGATGAGAAATAGCAAGCAGCTCAACAGATTTCAAACATACTGGGGAGTCATAATAATAATAATAATATTAATAATAGTCATTATTATTATTGTTATTGTTGTCTTATTATGCTGTGGCTACCAAGTTTTTGGCCTTTTCCTTTTTTTTGTAACCAAAGGATCAGCTACTTGATCTTTTTTATCTATGCTCAATGTTCAGGTTCAATGAATTTTTCGGCCAGGTTGAACTCATTTACACACACACAAACACAAAAACACCACACACATATATATGTACGCAAGAGATCACACATTGCCGTTCTCAATTCAAAATTCAAATATTCACATGTTCAATTAACACTGATAACACTGATTTCCAATCCCGACAGAGTATCGTATCTTCTTTCTTAATATTGGTTTTCGGCTTGTAATAAAGTGAGCATTAATTGTGTTCATCGTACCATAAAAAAAAGCTTGATGGGAAATTAAAATTCAACTAAACTTAAAACCCATATTCTAATTTCTATGCAATATTGCATGTACAATGTACAATCTACAATCTACATGCATTATTCACCTAATAAATTAATGATGACATGGGGTTTTTGTTTATCCAAATTACAATAGAATTTCCGAAGCATTAATAATAAGAAATAACTAATAAAAAAGAAAGTATTACATCAACAGCAAGCAGCAGTAAACAGCAAAGTTGGGAATTTTTTGGAAACAAACACATTTCCCCATGTATTTCTCCCACCTAATTTCATCGTCATGAGACTAAAAAGATCAAGACCAAAGTAATACTTTCTTCAAAGAAGAAAATACTGTGGTAAATACCAACATAAATGGCAGTCAAGATCACAATCAATACACAGGCGATACATCAATAAGTTGCTTGTTCTATATACTTCCGCCTCTCTTCTCCACTAATCGAACTAAAACTACTGCCTTGCTTCGGGTTTAATCACAGAGTTATCATGATTACACTAGTAAGCGAGAAACGTATGAACACAGATATGAGTACATTGTACATAAAACAAGAACTATATTAATAATACTTGTTTTATCTTGTGGACTTTTCCCTTGTACTTGAAATTTCTCCTTTGTGTAACATGAAAAAATGTCATGCGTTGGCTTTTTTCCTTTTACAGTTCTCCACTAATCATAATTCATAATCATACACAGTCGGATTTCTTGGAATGGGTCAATGTGATTCCCCTTCATACTTTTTCTTTCATTTTTCTCCCTCATGCGTATGCTCAATGTTCAATAACACTGTGTTAGTAGTGTAGTGATAATTTAAGGGGAAAGCAACAAATTTGTGGCACTCATGTCATGTGCTCATGAGCATCGATATACAGATAGTATGCTTTTGCATGTACAATGTACATGCATACATGTATTTTCTTACATAACTCGTGAATGTGTACTGTATGTATATATGCATACATGTAAATCCATCAAAAAGTATGTACACTTGAAAGATAATCAAGAAGGAAGTTAAGTGGAATAATCTCTAGAAAACGTGTATTTAACATACGTTTGAGTTGTGAGTTATACGTTTCTAGAAAAAGCTACATACATCTATAATCTATTTTCAACATTCTGTATTTTGTATACATACTCTTTTGACTTTATGTCACTGTCATATCTACATTGTATTTCCCAATCTCAAAACTGAATTTTTCATGTTCGTGTTCATCCTGAGTACAAAAGCTTATAGCTTATAGCTCAATACTCAGTAAATGACACTGTGGCGATTTCTCTATCTGTGTGTACAAGTGTTCATTGTTTTTAGTATAAGTACCGTATGTACAATATAGAGCTGATAATATGTAAATCCAATACAGTAGAATTGTAAATGTACAAAGACGCACACAATCTTTTTCATGTATAGCATGTAGATTGTAGATATGTACGCAAGTACTAGACATGGCAAGTACATTTATAGGATTACATTACCAGGAACAAGAAGTTGATGGAAGCTGGAACAATCTGAGATCTATGTATGTACACATAAAATGAAACTGTGCTCTATATTCTATATTTAACACGACAAGTACTTTTAATACACACAATATATATATACAATTATGTAATACATTAAAGTTACAAAGAACTGTAGGAAAATTTACTTAATAGAAACGTTATTATTTATGCTCTTTATCTTCATAAAAATGTGCATACTTTATTCACCCTAATCAGTAAAAAGTAAAAAAAAGAGAGAAAAGAATATCTGTGATGCATAATACATGGTACATGGAGGGAATCAAAATAAAATAACTTTATATATCTTTATGATAATAATAATAATAATACTTTTACTACTGCATCTCTGTACGTGTGACTTTCTAGATTCTAGACGTTGTAAGATATAAAATACTTATAAATAAATCTGACCAGGAATGAAAATGTAAGTTCCAAGCGTGCAGCCTCAATCTCTCTGATAATCTTCCTCCTAGTTCGTCCACAGTCCATATCAAAGCTCATAAGTACGGCTGACTGACTGAGTTGGTTGTGGTGGTGTAAATCCTGGAGTTCTGGACGAGCCTCTGTGTGAGCCGTTAAATGTTAAATCTTGAGCCCCAAATCTCAGATCTCAGGGCTTTCTGAAGTTAGATGAAATATATGGACCTCTTTTTTCTTTTGAACGTGAAACTTGAAATGTGTGTACTATACATTGTACACTGTACACTCGTTCAAACAAGTAGAGTAAAAAGTAAAGAACAGTAAGCGTATCATATCTATTATATCTTGTACACAAACGAACTTGAACTTGAACTCGTTTCTTGATCATCTTGATCATCTGAATTAGTTTTGCTGGAGATTTGAGAGTCAAAAAAGAGTAGGTAGAGAAAGAAAGAGAGTGATGAAAAAAAATCAAGGTGAAACTCAAATTCAAATAATTTTAATCTGGAATATATATATAAAGACATACACTATACACCACATAATGGGATCATGTATAATGTACATAGTACATAGCTCATATTATGTTATAGGTATTAGATAATAGATACGTTACACATGTACAATATAATTTAATACAAATATGATTGCAATACAGATAAGATTGAGCGCGGCGGCGTGTCCACAGGTTTATTTACTTGTGGCAGGAGTGAGTGAGAGAGAGAAATCACGGACAAGGAAAGTCGAAGGGTTTAACATTTAAACTTGAAACATATATTTTCTTCTTCTTCTTCTTCATTTTTTTATATGCCCTCGTGAGTTTTGTAACATCGTTTACATTTTGTGATATCTCACTGTTCATTTTGTTACATCCAGCATCCAGCATCCAGTACTAGTACAAAACAAGAAGAGTACACTTACACACGTGCAGATAGCTGTGTATAAACACATTGGATAATGAGAGAATGATACAATCATGAATTCAAGATTATAGAAATGAATCCCTCACGAGAAGAAGACGTACGGCAGTGAGATTGAACAGAATATTATATGAAATTCGGGCACAGAAATAAAAGGGAGAGGTTGAACAAGTTGGTCTTCTGTATTCTGTATTTTAGATTCTAGAACTAAGGACGTAAGAATACATATTTATACCTCATATGTATGATTAGATATTAAATGAGCTTCAAGCTTCGAGTTTCGAGTTGTGTAGAAGAAGGAAGGAGAAGAAGCATGGAAAAGGAAAATCAAAATCAAGCAATTACAATTTCAAAAAGAAACTACCGTAAATGCTCCTGAATCCAGAATCGAGAATCAAGTAATAATAGAAAATGGTAACGAAGACAATCCCAATCTTGAGCTACAAAAGAGAAGAGGAAGAAATGAAGGTTGAAGATAAGGAAAACAGAATATAATACAATATACATAATACACAGAACAGAATAATATTTACAACTTGAAGATCCTTCATCTTTACTCTTTGCTCTTTTTGGTTGGTTAATATAGAAGTCAGTGAGTCTGGAGTCTGGAATTATCAAGAAAAGCAATGCGTAATACTAATACTAATAACACGAATACATGTGCATATAATCTATACTGTACACTCAAGTTCATTTTATCCATCTTTTTTTTAACTTGTATGTATATATTACATATTGTGCATAAGCTTGTATTTATATTCATTCTGAAGATAATGTGATACGTGCATGTATTATTGCACTTTATTTACTCCATATTTGTCCTTCTCGTGAATGTGGCATGAAGAGTATAAAATCTTAATTTTGAGTACTCTGTATTCTGTATTCTATAATAGGTTCCTCAGAATTTATTTATGTATACACAAAAGTAGATATAATATGATGGTGTTCCTAGATACTAGATACTTTAAAACAGATATAAGATATTATGATATATGCATGTCAACTATCGACAAAGATGAAGATGAAGATGAAAACGAAGAAGAGTATTTTTTTTCTCTCATTTACTACAGGATAATAATAATAATATTATGATTATATGCGGGTTGCGTGAGCGTGCTTCTTCGCATGCAGCCAGATTATAGATTGGTTTTGGTTGTGCTTGTTTGTTCCTTACTTTACTTTATATTTCTTGACATGACTTGGCTTTGGAATTGCTTCGCTTTGCTCTACCTTGCTTTGCTTGGCTTTGCCTTGCTTTGCTTGATTCCAAATCAAACTAGCTACTGGAAGTCAAATACTTACATGGAGAGAGAACTGGTGCTGGTGCTGGCAGTTGGTTAGAATTGGAGTTGGAATTGGAATAAGGAAGGAGAGACCAAAAAACACGGAATAGGAAAAAGAAACAGAAGCTCTCTGGAGCTTCTGACATGCAGCAGGGGCAATTCAACAATAGTAAAAAAATATATACATAAGTAGAGAGAAATAACAATAACAATCTACATCTTGGTTTTGGTTTTGGTCTTCATCTCTATTCTTCTTTTCTTTTTTCAATGATCTGTCTACGAAAGCTCCACACGCCGAGAGCCGAGAGCCGAGAGTCGAGAGATATACCAACACATTCAGAATAATCTACCCATTGTAAAATAGACATTATCGTAATAATAGGCGCGCACAAAGAGATAGAAACACGGAGAGCAACAGAAACAGAGAGAGAGAGACGGCAGCAGAATTTCACGATTTCTTGACGAGTTTATAATAATAATTTTATTTGTAGTCTCATGCTCAATGCTCAATGTTAGTATCTAGTATCTAGTGTCTAGTACTGCGAGAGTCAAAACCAAAAAGCCAAAGGCAAGATTTATAGTCGCATAATGTAGTGTGTAGTGTATTTACTAGCATACGAATTTACAAGCAGGCATTGTTGGATGGTGGCCACAGCCACTTTGTTTGTTTCATGCATCATGATTTTTTTTCTTCCATTCTGTATTCTGTGGAACTACTTTGTAACTCTTTTTTTTTCAGCGTGCCACTATGATTAGCATACGCTTAAGTTGTTTTTGTAACCTTATATAATATGATACTATTATAACACACACTATTTAATTTACTTTTGTGGGTCTGTTTTGCCTGTACATCAACCGAAAAAGAAGATGTCAAATACAAAATACAATGCACTTGTTCCAAGTTTCAAGTCTAATTCATAGCCATAGCAGTTGGGTAAAGTGAGACACCTTACACCATAAAAAGTCTCAATCCGGTGAAAGTCTTCCAGGGAGAAAGCTCATACTCTAATAGCGCGAGTTGTATACTTTTCAACGCCAATGCAAAAAAGTACTCGCTGCATGCAGTATGGTTTACGGTTTATGAGTTATGAGATATGAAAGAACTATAATATGTAATAGGTTAAATGGCCTGTTTCATAAGTGAGCTGTACTGTACTCTGTCGTACTTGCGGAAATTTTGTGCATGCCATGCAGATTTCATCAGTGAAATCTACAGGGTGAGAAAAGCAATATTAATAATTGCATGTACATTGTACATTATAAGATGAGTAACTAAGATAAAATGTGAGAGAAAAAAGGAAAAATTGATGCCTACCCTGAGGAAAACTCTCTATACAATTGTATATAAAGTATATTGAGTTATGTGTACACATTTCAATTGAGTAAATGGCCGAAAAATGGATAGGATTTCATTTAGTATGAACACATTTTGTATAAAATTCAATGCAATTTGAATTCAAGTGTCAAAATGTGTATAGA
>JABASP010002221.1:0-21806 GCA_019776565.1 Sminthurinus signatus | reverse complement strand
GTTTTGTGCTCGTGACGCATTTTTCAGCTCTTCTTTCTCTTCTCGTTGACCATCTTTTTTTCAAAGCTCCACACTCCACACAGCATAAAAAATGTGAAGTTTGAAGAGGAAACTTGAAGAACTTTTGAATTTTTGACTACAAAACTTTAGTTTCAAGTAGCTTTTAAAATATAACAGTATTGTATTTCTTATTTTACATTTTATTACATTTTATGTTTTATGCACTTTATGAACTAATTTAAACTATGTTTATTTCTAAGCAATCAACAACTTGAAATACTAAGCCGATCAAAGCTCTGTGTATAAAATATATAATAAACGGGTTTCATTTAGTTTGGCTGTTGACAGAAGACAAACATTAGAAATATTAGACATTCTAACATTGGAACATTAAAACATCAAAATCAGAGTATCAGAATATCAAAAGGCATTAGAATTGGGATTGGAATTGAAAGGGGGGGCGAGGGAGGAACATGAGACTTGCACATGTCTACACATTTCGTTATTACTCTTGTAAATAGAGTAAGTACTTTCATAAGATACTTTTACTACTGTGCATAGTATATCTACATTACATTATATTATTTACTATTATATGCAATGTACAATGTACAAGTCAAAGATACCGAGAAACACAAAACAAAATCCAAGACACATCAACAGTAACATCATCATCCTCCACGTCGCCTTACTTATCTGTTTACTTGGTTTTCGATACAATCTACTCTACTGTTTTTCTAGTTTCTTGTTTCCAGTGAACCCCATGGAAAAAACATTTTTCCTTTTTGCCAAAATCATCCTTGGCATTTACTTTTTCTACATTTTTTATTCATGTCTCCACAGTGGATTATTTTTCATGCATTATGCCTTTTGTTTATTATATGAAGAGAAGCATTTCGTCATTCTTTAATATGAAAAATATTGTTTAATGTGAAAAATATTATTGCAAGTCAGAATACTGATATGAATACGCACATAAAAAAGGTAAGTGACTAAATCGAGTATTGAGCATTGAATATTGAATGTCGAGTTAAAAGTTAAAGGTTAAAATAAGTCGGATTGTCTTTGTATCAAATATCAATGTTTTCTCTGAATTTGGCATTATCTCCTGTCAACATCGTGTTGTTGTTACGACTTAGGATTGAAACCGGCTTCACGTTTTCCTCAGTAACTTGTCACTTTAATATTTTGTGTATTATTTTTTATGTACTATGCTTTGGCTTGGTTTGGATTATAGTTACTGCGATTTTCTGGTTAGCTCAATCTGTACTTTGTACTCTGTACCCTGTGCTCCATCCGCATATTTTTTTTGCTGTTCAATTTGTCAGTTCCTTTCTTTCTACAGTACAGTAGGATGTGGTATCTAGTATCTGGTATCCATTTTCCACGTGATGGAGAGAAGAGAGAGTGAACGTGCATTTTCTTCTCTGCCATTAAAATTTGCTGATTACAACGGCGACGACAACAACAAAAAGATGAGACGAAGATTCATCAAAACATGCACTTTGCTCATGTTCTCTCTCTCTTTATTTGTATGTGTATGTGTGTGTGTTTGCATTCTTCTTTGAATTCTCCTTCCTTTTCAGAATCAACAAAATATTTAAAGTCTACAATATACAGTATAAGTGTACAGTGTGTAGTCTAAAGTCTAGTGTCTAGAGTTTAAACTTTAGAGTGTAGAGTGTGGAGAAAAGTTCCAAGAAGACAGAGCACTCGTGCTCTTCCTCACATAAATACAAAAATGTTGTCGACTTTCAATGCAATCCAATAACATTAAATCTACTATACATTACACACCACACACCACACACACATTGGCATTGTTATTCCGTAGACGAGCATACACATTCGTTGTTCGTAGATGAGGATAAGGATGAGCAAATCAAATGCACAATGCGCTAATGAAGTCTCAACGACTGCAAACTTGAAAATTTTGAAAACTTGTTGCAGGATATTTATCATTTATCATTAGAAATATTAAAAGTACATTAAATGGAGCAGCAAGCAGCAGTATAATTGCAAAGCATATTCTGCCTATATTGTCCATGTACTATAATAAGTATTGGGGTATTTCAGGTGTTGATACCATTGTCATTGTCACTGTACATTGTACATTGGACATTGTGCATACGAGGGATTAAATGCATATGGCAATTAGTGCATCAGCAAAAATTATAAGAACAAGAGTAATGAGGAATGAGCAGTGTCCGGATAAAATTCAAGAGCATATATACTGTATACTGTGTACAATGTACAATCTATTGTGTGTACTTGAACTGCAATCTGCAACTTGCAATGAAAGTTCAATGCTAGTTCTGCAAAATGACTTTTGACTTTGGGACTCTCTTTTCCCCATTTTATTACTTGTTTGTGCGTGGCTCATCCACACACAAAATATTTTGTTACATGAAGTATTAAATAATATGAGTTTCTCTTTTATTTTCATAGTTGTTTTGATTCTCTAGATTATTTAAAGGATATTTTTGCAGCATGGATCATGAATCATAAGTACAAATATTATGCAGCTTTATTTCTTTATTATTTCTCTAATATGTACAATGTACATTGTACATTGTACATGCTGTTGTAAATTTTCAAGAGCGGAGTAGCTAACATTGATTTTGATTCAGCATAACTCAACTTGATACAAAGTAAAATGTGATAATGAAAAATGTGTAAATGTGTATCTAATCTCTATGATTGTATCATTATACGTATTATATTATATTACATGCGTCGAGGGTTGTTGCCAAGTCTTCCTCCTCTTCTTTTCCCTTTTGCTCATGAATAAACTTGTGAGTATTTCCAAACGTATTTAAACTACATGTTACATATCACATATTACTATTATGAATAATACATAATACATAATACTTTGAACTATAATAAATAAGTAAGTTGAAGTCATACTCTGTGTAAATATTGGATATATTTATTTAGTTGTATTAAAACAAGGGAAAGATGATAACAAACCTCCAGTTGGTTAGTTTTTACTTTGGTATGTACCTATTTTATACGTTGTAAATTGTTAATTTTACATAATTTTAGATACACAGTATATTATGTATACCTTTTCATAATAATATAGTCATCTTGTCTTGTACTTTATAAAATACAAAATACAAAATATAAAACATGACATGTATCGTACAATGTTCTGTACACGAAATAATATTTGTGTTTGAGGGTGACTTTGAGCAAATATGATAGTGACACACTAGTCGACAAATATCATCGTCATTCCCTTTTTGCCGTATGTACTGTGTACTGTGCTGAGTTGTTGTGCTGTTTATTATGCACAGCACAACATGCAACATACCATGTAAAATTACTATATGTACAACATACAACATAAATATACAAAATAGAGAACAGAGAATGCACTAAGAACTAAGAACTAAACAACTAGCAACTAGCCATGCTGTCATAAATTTCATATATCATATTGGATGCCGGTATAAAGTATAAAGTACAAAGTATAACAGTATAATATGTTATATTTTGTACTTTACAAGTACTTCTCTCTTCCTGTGCATATTATAGGAAGAACAGTAAACAGTAAACAGTGATACAGTAATTTTATGCATTGTACATTCTACAGTGTACAGTGTACAATGTCAATGAGCAAATTAAAGCTACTTTAATTTGCTACTCCCATTTTTATGTACCTTTTTGTTTTTTTCCAAGTTCCAAGTTCCTAGTGCTTGCTTGAAAAACATGATGCAAACAACAACAATGTAATAAATACGTGTATGTATAAATACTTCAACCAACTCATATTTCAAGCATTAGCGAAAAAATACAGTACTGGAAAAATTGAATCCAGTATTCTGTTTGATGTTTACTACGGGATAAATGTGAAGTTCAAATTATCTATTCACTGTACTGTATTTTAGATTTTAGAACCGACTAAATCATAATAATATAGGATTTTTCAATAGTACAGTTTAGCATTGCATTTCAAACCTTCCAACTTTCGGTATTTATAAACATGTAATATAGCACCAGGCACCAGGGCATTAGATTTTATGTTATTTTGGTTTTTGATACTTTGTACATTTTGATGATAATAATTTAGTTATTATAGTCATGTAAACAAAAATTTCCAGAACTTTGTGCATGCATTTAAGTAAGTGTAAAAGAGGTGGAGGTGAATGCATTAATTTTAAGCAGGATTTTAAATTTTCATTTTTTTTTGTTGTACTGTGTACGCTATACTGTATACTGATTGCAAGTACTAAGTACTAAGTGCTGAATATTGAATATTGAGTATTGAATATCCGCTGCCGTATAATATCTGTGTATATATTTGTGATGTGTGTGTGTGTAGTGCTGCTTTCAAACAATTTCGTAATGGTTCAAGTTGATAGGATCGCGGAACAGGAACTTTTTGTTTGCAGGTTCATATTACTGTACTCATATATATCACATATATTATGTATTATTTAGTATACAAACATACATTGTATATAAAGCTAATCCATACTGCATACTCTATACTCCAGTTCTGGAATGAACCAACCACTTGAATTCATTCAATCTTGCCTTGAACCACCTAATCTCGATTAGTATGACGTTTTGAGTTGTGAGTTTTGAGTTTTGAGTATGGACCGAAAAATAACACAGATGCTCACTGTCTCACTCACTCTCTCTCTGAATTTGTACAGTTTTATCACAAAAGAAGTCACCGAGTCAATTCAACAGAAGGAATGCCAGAAATACACTTTGAACTGTGTACAGTGTACAATGTACAATGTGCAGTGGCAGTTTTTGAACATCTATACTCTCTACACTACACAGTCCAAATCCAAATCCCAATCCATGTTTCTCCTCATCTACTAATATTTATTTAGCCAGCATTCATTCATTTATCTATTATCTATCCACTCAAATTTGTGCATGTGTTCTCTGTTCTCTGTACAAGTCCCTACACAAAACTTATTGTGTATACACAATATTATAAACTTTTCATTTTTCATGTTTCATATTTCAAGCTTCATAATTCATAGCTCATACTATATAGCTATTGTAGCTATTATAGATGCTAGACAAGAGACAAGAGGGAAGAAAATAGATAGATAAATGAAAAATGGAGAATATATTTGAATTCTGCAGGTTAGAAAAGTAATAAGACGAGAGAGAGAGAGAAATCTTAACTAAATGACTTTAAAGTGGCTAAATAACTACGAGTATTCAAGTAGCTAAGCTCTCGTTCTATAGTTCTAGCTCTACGTCAGAAAATGTGCATCATACATTCTAAATTCTATTTATCCCAAAAAACAAGAGGAAAAACAAGAGGAGGAAGATGACGAAGAGCAAGATCAAGACGAAGACGAACATGAAGGCAGACATGACATAGATGAGGGGAAATGTTTAAATACAGATACAGATAGAGATACTTGTTGTTGTTGTTTCTCTTGTTGAATTTATGCACACTAGTCACTAGTCAGTCTCTTTCTGTGTCTCTATCTCAATATGGTTGACTGTACACTGTGCAGTACGTAAATGGTAAATGGTAGAGCGTGAAAAATACGCACATACGCACACAACATTTTATGTGCATGGTATGGAGTAAAGAGTATGGAGTTTGGATGGTTCTTCTATGTGTGTTTCATTTTAGCTTTTTAACTATTGCAATGCATACAGTAAATGTGCTTGTGTGTTATCAGGGACAGAAAACAGAAAAGGCTCTTCATCAACTCTAGTTAATCATTACTTTACCACAGAAAGAGAGAAAGAAAGAGAGAAGGAGAGAGAGAGAATCAGGGAATGAGTCAATGATATTACATAAATATACATTGTATCTACTTCTATATTTTAGTAATATACATCATACATCCATAATGCATAATACATTGTACATACATTGTACATAAACCTCCTTCTGAGTCGTCAAATTGTTGTTATTGTGTATATGTATCTCTGTAAAATGTACAGTGTACAGTGTACAGCCTACAGCCGACATGCATGTATAATGTATATCTTAGTTGGTGTTTGTATCAGGGGAAAGAATCGTAACTATTTAGAATAATGTTGTATTGGAACAGAGAGAGAGAGAAAGAGAGAGAGAGAGAGTAAAGTAGTTTAGTATTTAGTATTTAGTGTGAATAATACAAAATATACATGCAGACTTTGTACAAGAGAGAGAGAGAGAGAGAGAGAGAGAAATATCTGCATTTATTATAACATTTTTAACATGTTCTCCATGTACAATGTACAAAGTACAGTGTACAGTGTACACGCATTTACGCATTTCTCTCTCTGACTCTCTCTGTGTCTGTCTGTTTGTGTGTTTGTATTCATCAGCATGTTTTGTGTATGAATGTATATTTATATATATGTAAAAATATGAGTGTGTGTGAGTATTGCTCATTTTTTTTTTTTACATAATATTCACTATTCATTAGAAGTGATATAAGATATAACGAGGCTTGCCAGCTCCATCATTATTATGTGTGTATGCAATATGCATAATCCTCAAATCCTCAAAAGTTAATACAATACTTAACCATGCAATCCCATGCAATGTAATACATGACACATTCTCTCTCATTCTCATAACATGCATGCATGCTTGTATATAATATCTACACAAGAAATATGCAATATGTACAATGTACATTATACACTGTACAGAGGCTCTGACTCAACTCCTCCTGACTGTTTATAAAATTTTCTCCCTAATTTTTTCATACTCTCGTCTGTGATTTGCTCTGTTCAATTTTGGTTCTCTCTCTCTCTCTGGATGTGTGTGTGTTTGTGTGCATGTGTTTAATTCTCGTGGTCTAAACTTTGGTTTTTTCCACGCTGCCCAGCATAAACTTTGCTTCTTTTAGTTCGTTAGTAAGTCAAAGTCAAGGCAGGGTGCGTAAATGCAGATATGTAAAATGTACCATGTATGTATTATGTATGATGTATGATGTGTGCAAGGGCGATGCATACCTATTTTTTATATTTATATACGCACAGGCAAATTAATATAAAAATCAAGTGAGAGATGAGAGATGCATATCAAATATCAAATAGCTATCATCTATCGTGTACATGAAATATGTGTGTATAAAAATATGGACAAACGCACGGACAAACGGGTGGTTAGTTGGATAGTCTGAACACTGAGCAGTGAAAAATATGTGCATGTTCAAAGTTATTCAAGTTTTTAAGACTCTCCTTCTCCTTTTCTCTCTTTCTCTATTCCTCTTCTTCTTCTTGTTATTTTATTTTTCATTCCTCCTCATTCATGAAGGGTTTCCTTGTATCTCTCTACTCTCTACATACCAAAAGCCATATAAAACATATCATGTATAAATTCACTTTTCACCCTCTCTCTCTCTCTCTTTCTCTCTCTCCCTCCTTCACAATTTTTATATACTTGTTTGCTCCTATAAACTTGTAGGACTGGGACTGGCATTTATCCTCGCTGCAAAAAACTCGGCAGAGAAAGAGAGAGAGAGAGAGAGAGAGACAGAGTGAGAGAGAGAAGGAGGGAGAGAGCCTGAAGGGTTTTGTAAACAACATATTCTGTGGAATGGAATGGATTATGCTGAGAACAACGTTAAGCGAGAACGTATGGTCAAGAATATATGCGAGCACACGCAATGCAATGCATTGCAACGCAATGTCTTAACTTGTTCCTTTTTCTTCCTACACAACACAATATACAATATACAACGCACAGTTTTAGCTTTTAGCTTTTACTCCACACCACACCAGACTCCTCACTCAACACGCGGAGAAGCAGCGCTCTTGAATTTGCGTCCATATATCTTATTGTATACTCTCTGCATTCTACACTCTACTCTCTGCACGCACAACGCACAATACACGATACACACTGTGCGTCTTTACTCAAATAGCCACACACAAAATACAAAGCACTGCAGCTATTAAACTAATTCACAAGTAAATATTTTGAGAATTTATTTTGCTGTTTATTTAATAGGCCAAAGTTATGTATGGCATATTGCATATAAATTTAATATAATATAATATTACATATTTTATTTCATATAGAATATATAGAATCATACTAAAAGCTTTAAAAATACTTATATTTATGTTTAGGCTAAAAAAAGTACACTTGCATTTTTTTACTTGTTACTTTAAATATGGAACATTTTATATAGGTACTGTAGACTGTAGACTTGAGACAGATGATGCAAAAAATTTCAAAGATGCTTTATTTCTATTTTCTATTTATTTATACAAACCACATTGAATTTATTTATTATTTTTATTGTTTGCTTCCTGCCAAAAGTCCGTGTGGGTGACAAACGTGAGTTGTTTATTTAAAATGTATTGTCAATGACCCTCAAGTTTTGAAGAATATTATGAGAAAAACACATTATTGTTATTATGGTTGTCAATTGTCAATTGTCAACTGTACACTGTACACTGTACTTTTATACTGTATACAGAACTTGGCAATGTAGACAGTAGACAATAATTGCTATTTAGTGCAGCTGTGCTGGCTGTTGCTGATTCACAATGAGGGTGTTTGCATATTCTTATTTACTCTACATTAGACATGTAGATATGTAGGCATTATGTATTTGTATTTGTAAATTGTCAAAGTAGCTTTATTTTGGTTGAAACATGTTTCCTTGAGTTTGCTCAAGTGCAGTGGCCTTTTCAAGGAAACTTGCAATACTACTACTAATACCAATATGAATATGAATATGAAACCGTCAATGTTTATTTTGCTCTGTATTCTGTATTTAAATGAGTGCATTCCATGTATTGTATTTCCATGTCCCATGCACCATGTACAAAGTGTATAGTGTACATATTTTACATTGAGGAACGCATAAAAGCAATTTTCATAATGTCTCTTCATTACACAGGAATTTTTCGTACTTCATCTACATACACCAGACAGACACTCGACTGCAGTTGGAACTTTAAATGTTTTTACTTAATCCTAAAATGTACAATGTGCATTATATATTACATAGATAATAGATACTATTTTTTCTGTTCCATATACCATGTACCTTATATTATATAGAGGATACAGTATATATTTAAAATGTAGAGCCTACTCAAAGTGTCAAATGTCAATGTTTCACATGTCCTTGAAAGTATCTCTGTTGTGTGTTCAAAGGGGTGCGCAGTACTCACTAGTTACCATTTACCATTCATCCTCAATCCTCGGTCCTCATCCTCATCATTATCATCAGCAGCAGAAGCATCGTCAAGATGTGGAAAAGGAAACAATCTCACCTCCGGACAGCAGGTGTATAGAGAATGTACAGAGTACACAGAGTACTACAGAGAGTACATTGTGTAGGATCTTTTACCCTGTACAATTCATGTACATAATACAAAATGCGTAGGCACTCCACCCCTCCATTCCTTGGCTGTAAAAAGTAAAAAGTACAGACCTCTCCGTCTGCTTTTACATCCACAATCCACAATCTACATTGTGCATTGTAAAGTTACATGCACCACTTTTACTGTTTGGCTTGTTTGGCAACAGCATTTTTCTCCTAGCAAGTGCTCTCTCATAACACATAATACATAATACAAAATAGAAAATACAGAATACTTAATACTCGTTCCATTGTTACAAACAAGAAGTCACCCGGACAAATGAGCAGTCTACAATAATATACATGTATAATCTATAAATGTATAAATGTGTACGCATACGATACCCTACAAATGAACAGCAAGTGTGTGTTTGTGTGTGAGAAGTGAACATGGAACATTGAACATACATGAATGCTTGGATGCATGAGGATGAGGAAAGGGGGAAATGCAGTATGTATTAGAGTGCAGTGTACAATGTGCACATATGATGAAATAAGATTGCTGAATTAATGGCCTGACCCTTGGTTTTCTTTTTTTCTTCCCTTCCAATTCCAATTCCAGTCAAGTCAAGAAAGAAAGAAAGAAAGAAGCAAGTGCACTCAAGAATCAAGACTCAAGTCTCTCCAACCATATATGGCTACAAATATTTTATTTTTTTACAACTCCTTAACACTTTCTGGTTGTCTTCCCAGTCTCATCTTTTATTATACATACAGAATACAGATAGTACATCGTCCATCGTACATAGTATATCATTTCTTCCCTTGTCTTGTACTTTTATGTGAAGATGAGACTATTTAGGATCTAGGATTTAGGATTTAGAAACGTATAAGTATACAGGTTTACATTGTACACAGTTTTTATACCTATAGAAATATTCTAATATCTGATTCGGATATAATTACATTGTATTCGTATGCTTATGTCAGTGCTTATGTATTATGTATGCTCAATGCTCACGGTTCATGGTTGATGGTTGATGGTGGACGAAAGGAGAATGGAGAGTGTTTGAAATTGTATTTTGTATCGCATCATTATAATGTATTATAGCATTACCCTGCCATGCCATGCCAAGCCAAGCCATGATGAGAAAAAGAGAAGAGAAGCAAAAGGAGTAACACAACATGGAATAACATGGCCGTGATGTAAAAAAGAGCAAAACCAGTCAGTCAGTGGGAGAGGAAGAGAAAGAGAAGGAGAAATAAAGAGAGAGAGAGAAGAATGGAAAAGTTAGGTAAGTTTTCGATCAAGCTCACAGGAATTCACACACATACACCATACACAATACACATGCATATAAACACACACACACACACACACATGTACAAATGTATAAAATTAAAACTAGGCAAGGGCTAAAAGGCAAACACATTCAAGTCCAAATCCAAATCCACATCCACAGCCAGGGATGCAATAATATCCAGGTGTAAATATATACTTGATGTTGTATACAGAATACAGATATATATTATCTGTACCTGTATCCCCATCTCTACCTCTCTCTACCTCATTGCATAATGGTTGTGTAACTGCTTGGTAAGTGCATATTGTGCGTAAGTGCATGTGCAGCAAATAATAATGGTGTCCTACATACTACACACATATAATATAATATAATATAATATAACACTATATACTTTATCTACATAGTGAGAGAACAAATGAGCAAGTTGATGTTGGAGGAGTAGAGGAAACGGGAAAGATGGGGAGTTTTTTCTCTCCAGTATCCAGTGTATCCACAGTCCACAGCTGTACTATATTTATACATTGTATGAATTTATTTACATGAGGTAATATCAATATGCATACACATTACACAGTGCACAATTTAGAAATCTGTGTACAGTGTACACCTGAAATGCATGATGCATGCATCTATGTGCACTGTACACAAAGGAGAGGGACTTGGCCATTGAAGCAGGGGCGAGAAAAAATCGGATCGACTGAGCAGCTATTGCCATTACGTAACACGTCAAGCTTGAGGACTGGAAGGGAGGTAAAATAGACTGTGGATATTTATTAGTATATTAGACACTAGACTAGAGTGCATACAGCATACTGCGTAGGTACTGTATACAGAATACAAAATACAGAATACACCCTCATCCACTCAGTACCTATACTTTTATAGATATTCGATATAAGATGCAGCACATGGTACACGGTACATGGTACACCGTGAATAGTGTATACTGTATACTGTATACACCTGGAAAAAGTGAAATGAAATGACTGTGTCTGACGTCTAGCTACGCACTACCACCACTACCACTATGTCTACGCACGTAGATGAGTAGATATAGGTAATAGGTAGAGGTACTTTGACTAGTCAACGAGGGGGTGAGTGAAAGACTGAGTAGAGAGCTTGAGGTATATCATGTAAAACTCTGCAGACCTGTCCGCAACACAATCTATGCTCAATATAAATATAAAATATACATTATACAGTCTACAGTAGACTCATACTCATACCTCATCCTTATGTATCTTGCACATTGTTTTCCTCTTAGAAACAACAAGACGAACAAGAACTGGAGAAGGAATAGAAGGACGAAGGACAGTCAAGTTTCCTATAAATATCCCTACATCTATTTAAACCGTCTGTGCATAATACATAAACAGATATTACTGCACACACAATACACAATACACTTTATAGATAGATGTATAGGATGTGCATCCCTTCATTTTTTCTTCTTCGTCATCATCATCATCATCAAAATCAACAGCATCTTTTTCAATTCTACTTTAAGTAGTTGCAGTTGCAGGTTTTCTCTCGCTCTCTATCTCTCTCTCTGATTTTCTCAGTCTCCGTTCTTTTGCTTTTTTCGTCATTACACTTTCTTGTTTACTAGTTAGTTACTAGTTGCCCTTGGCTTTCCGCGTTGCCTTTACTCCCTTCACATTTACCATTTATTACTCAATCTCTGTACTCTGTAGTTTGTAGTCTGTGCACTGTACATTGTACATCAATCCTCTCTTTACTCTTTACTCTTTACGCTTGCAAGTCCTTATCAAGTGCTAAAGAACCAGCCTTAGAACCTTTTTATGGAAATTTTTTTCTTCCTATTCTCAAGATTCCAACATCAGTGTAGTATGTATAATGTATACTTGTGTAGTAGATAGACTATACATATATAGTACAGATGCTATGTGTACATACATATAAGTAAGGCATGAAGAGTTGCATTATTTTGTTGTTTTATTACACTAACTGCATTTCCAGTATACTCAATACTCCATCCTCCGTCCTCCAAAATGCATAGTGCATAGTGCATCCCTGTACAAAAAATGAAATAGAGAAGGAGAGATGCTATATAAAGAATTTGAGAGGCTAAAACGGGTTGCTTAATGCCATTCTTGTTGCCATTGCACCGACCATTTTCTCCATAACATTTTTTTTGTCTCACAAAACTTCCCCTTGCTTGCAGAAGAAGAAGAAGAGGAACAAGTCTAAGAAAACTTGTACTGGTTTTTTTTCTTCTTATTCCACCCTCGACGATGTAAAATAGTCAAAGGGGCATCACGTACAGGACGCAGCGGAAGCTATGAGAAAGAAACCTTTTAAGCACTCATTACTCTTTGATTGTACATTGTACATGTATTCTGTAGCCCTTGAGCAAAAACTAGAAAATCAGAAAGCAGATAGTCAGATAGTTTCCCCTCAAATCTCCAATGTACAATGTCAAATGTCAAATGCTCTGGATACAAATAATATTTTATAAAATAAAATCAAAGCATAGTTTTGGATTATTATTTAATAATTTATGATATGCTGCAAAAATTTGAGGGTTCCATTAAAAATAATGGTGAATTCCAATAGGAATGTATAGAAATGCATGTGTGTGTAATTTGTTGGTTCCAGTTTCCAGTAGAAGGGCGTAATGTATGGACAAAGCCTGAACCGCGAAGTGCAAGGAAGGAACATCCAACAACCAACAACCTGCATCCCTTCTGTCTTTTTTTTCTAAACTTACTGCTTGCTGTATGTGATATGTAATCCACTAATACTTTTCAATATATCCAACAACTCCTGCCCCACTGATCCCTTTATCTCTCTCTCTTGCTCGCTCGCTCTTTTCATCCTCTCTACTCTCTACTCACTTATACATGGTACATGGCAAATGCCAAAAAAATTCTGAAAAACTTGTACATTTTCCTCTGTTCTCAAACTTACAAATTCTGTACACTGCACAATATGTACAATGTACAATTTGGTGTGCAGAGTGTAGAGATAATCTTGTACATTGTGCATTTGTAAATACACAAATGAAATATATATTTAATGACTTTTTTTTCAAAACCCAAACTGTTCCATTCATATCATACATTTGTTTAAGATTTTCGAAATAATACATTTTGTGCGATTACCTGATGACTGACAACTTTGACTTTAAAACTTGATATTTTCATACAAGGAGAAAGTTCTTACGTTTCTGATGTTTTATAATGGGACTTTTTTTAGAAATTTTCCCTTAAAAATTAATACAATGCAATATCTTGCCTCTTGTTTAAGGATCAATAATATACATTTACTTTGCATGCAGTGAAGCACTCGATATTTGATGTCATTTACTCAATGCAAAATCATCAAGTAAGTTAGTAAACTACTGTGAGTTTTTATTGGACAAAAAGACTGCGTAATACATCAATGCAAAGGTTCAGAGTTTGTGGCATCAAAATACTCCATGTTTATAATAATTAATATTATTAGAAAGAGGCATCATACATTGTATTATAATAATCGTTTTACTTCTGTAGTGTGCGGTTTATATCCTATACTATACAGAGTACATATAGGGTGTAGCACATTTGCTGATAACAAGTTGTGGTACAGTAAGGAATATTATAAGTAGCCGATTTTGGATTAGAATGTCCACTACTTACTCGTATTTTTATGCCTTATAATATTTTCTATCCTTTTTTCTGCGGATTTTCTATACCTATACCTTTTCTATTGGATACTTGGAATTTCAATGTGTGTGTATATGTTCAATATCCATGAGTTGAACAACTGGATATTGGATATTATATTTATATGTGTAAATTGTAAAAAAAAGTACTTTGTTTGTACAAAAAAGGTTATAAATAGACAAATTTCTATATACTATATATATCCAATATCCAATTTTGAATTGTATATAGCGTATATGACGCATCCTATCTACTATCTACACATAAATTTACATAGATATGAAAAGACACCACAAGTATATATTATGTGTGCATGTATTGTATGTGCATTTATATTTGTCAAAACTGTACTGGTCAAAATTTTCAGCAGGAGAAAAAAAAAGCTCCTTTACTGTTATAAGTTGAACTCTCTACTTCATACTTCATATGCATAACTATTTTGGACGGACGGATTATGGATTATAAAATGTGCACAGTTTCAAAAGTACCAATAGAAAAAGGTTTGCATGTACGTTTCTTATCTACATATTGTATATATTGTAACTTCTCATTGTACATGGACGATGTATACCTTATACTTAATGCTTATTGTACAATGTACATATATTATTTTAGGGAGAAATTTAAAACTGATAATTTTAGTTGAAAGCAAAAAAATAAAGTTAAATAACTATTGCCTGAGTCCAAAAAACTAATATACAATATATTATTATGAACTCTTGCTGCCGTTCTTTGTTAAATTACAATATGCAGTTGCATGAGAATGGAGACTGAAGAATTTCTCCAAAGCAAAGGTATAAACATCATCCTCACATAAAAACTAATGAAATTACAAATGAACAAAACATTGCACAAGTTTAGAAAAGTAATTGAATATTGAATCTAATGAAATAATCACATCACAAAACAATATTGAGAGCTGTAATTTCGTGCCATGCTATTGAAATATTATTGATGAACCATTAAATTTTCAATTTTTAACTACATCTTTCACAAGGTATAAAGCTAAAAATTAAAAATTATGTAGAACTCTTTTGGATGCTCTTATATAAGGATTGAAATGAACAAAGAATCAAAGGAGAAAGACAAAAATCAAACTTTGTTAATTACTACAGCTTGCATTTTAATCCGAAATAACTTACAGTTGTCTTATATTTTACATGAAACAAAATTTGATTTGCATAACAATATATCTTATATCGTATAAAACCAATATCAAAATATAATGCCAGCCGTTCCTTTTCGATTCCTCCCCATTCAACCTTCATGTTTGACATGGCCTTGGACGAGGTAGGAGGATTCACTAAAACAAGCAGTGCCATAGAATTCTCTCTCTCTCTCTCTTTTACCGCATGATAGAATTGATAGTACTAAAAGTGGATCCGATATAAAGGTAAGGGGACTCAACATATTGCATATATATCATATATGTTCAATGAGTATAATGCATGTAAAAAAGCAAGGCAACAATAATAATAATTGTAAGTTGTACAGAATATGCATTAAACATGGATCATGAATTATCATTTATCATGTCTTTTTTAATTCAATATAATAAAACCTCCTCAATTCTGATGAACATCTCAAGTTTCAAGTCAAAATTACCAAAATTTTGAAGACTATATACATTATACATATGGCATATACATATTATGGACTTGATACATTATTTATCATCTTTCTGTGCTCAAGAAGTCAAAGAAGCATTGAAAATTAAAATATTTGTACATATACGATCATTCGCCACTCCTTTGAAAGCTGAGTGATAAGTTTGGTCATGTTTTTTCTTTGTTTGCAGTGGATATTCTCCATATCGTCATGACCAATAAGAAAATGACTTTCTGACTTATGACGCAAAATATCTGAATACTGGAAATATATTCCTATCATCAAATAACAAATAACTTTGGTCGGATTCATAAAGTTGTCTTATAAATGGTAATCTTATTCCAATTTTGGAGAACAGTTCTAATAATAGTACCTGATAATAGTGAGAATAATAATATATACATAATAGTGGTAGTTTAGCCGAAGGAATAAGAAGTATAGAAGGCTGTATATATAGTGGTATAGTATAGTAAAACAAGGATAGTAGAATGATCAGCTTGACATTTGGTAACGCTGTAATCCTACATCTTAGGAAGTTTGTATACATTTTTATACAGTTTTGGATGGCGTAACAACTGGGCGTTGAATATTTTGGGGTAGGTAAGGGACTAGGACTCCACTCGGATATAGTATTGCTACGTGCTACGAACTAAGGGAAGCTAAAGCTAAAGCTAAAGAAGGTACTTATTTATTAGAAAAAGGAGTTGGCAAAAGGCATTCTCACAAGACAGTATGTAGAATATTATTTGCCTTGTTGAACCTTTTTTTTTCTCAAAGTTATATACTTTATCTCCTTATTTCAAGTTTGGTTGTTTTTTTCTTTAAAAAACCCCCTATTATATATAAAAATAGATATTTTTTTTTTGCGCATTATTAATATTACTGTGTATTGGTGAACCAAATTTTTTTGTATACTTTCATTCCTCCTTCCTTTACCTTTGTTTTTATACTTGTATTTTTTCAAGTTTCTTTTGTTTTTAAATCTAAAAAACTGTTATAAAAGTGACACTTTGTGAGACATTCAGTTGCTTCCTTTCCAGAGTTTGTGTATATTGTGTGTATTAGATTCAATTATATTATTGGACTGTAATAAGTAATAATCATCATCACTGTATGAAATAAAATACATATTTACTATTTACATATTTTATTTACTTCTCAAGATAGTCAAGACCAAAATCAATCAAAAAGGAAATGTAATCAAGTATCAAGTATAACTATTCAAGTAGCAGAGTAAATATACGTAATATTATTCAACATATTAATTGACCGACTGATTTTGTTGAACAGTGAGAGGACCAAGAACCAAGAACCAAAAGAGGATAGAAAAAAGAGCAAGCAAAATCAAATGACGTTTCACTTGTAGTGCTATACTAGTTACTTTTATTTATTTATATTATATATGTGTGTGTGTGGACCGTGGACCCTCTCTTGTATACTAAAGAAGAAGAAGAATTGTCAAAATAAGACGGAGAGATAGTGATATTCTGTACTTTACATTCTAAATATTATAGTAAGTTTATACACACACAATACTTATGTTTTTGATGGAGATATTGATGTGTAATAGAGGATAGCCTGAAAAAGTTGGACTTTACCCTACATGATAACACAACGCACAGTCAACAGTAAACACAATAATAAAAAAAGAAGAAGTGAAACAGAAGGGGAAAACGTATCAAAAATATGTTGATGCAGTGCAATAAGTAACTGGATCCATCTTATATATATTTACTATTTACCCAAGTTCAGAGGCGTATAAGTAATACGTATAGGTACATAATAATACTACAATATTACAGTGCTAGTGTTGTTTTGTGCAAAGTATTTGTTATTTTAAAGAACTTTGAACAGCTCTTTATATATATACGTAACTGTGATTACACATCCTTTATGTACGTAATAATATGTCATGTCATGTTTGTGTATTGTGGATGGATGACTGTTTTATTTGAGACTTGAGACATATAATTAAGTGGCCACTAATGAGTTTACTTGCAAGATTTGTCCAGATATTTTGTATTTTAAAAACTATCTATCTACTTTACTTGTATGAGTGTACACTGTAAATGGTAAATTTTACACATGGTATGTTTGCAAGTAGGTAGGTATGTGTGTAGTTTTGGTTAACATTGATGAAATTAATAGACTTGAAGTAAAAGATAAACCAAACTTCCGTTAAGACTGATTCATTTATAAAAGACTGAATTTTTTTCACCTAATCTTTATAAAAGTACAAAATCTTGGAGAGATATATTTATTCATCACTCATCACCATTGTCATCGTCGCCGAGGTTAATCCTAAGGTAAAACATTTCTTTCCATTTTTCTTCTTCTTCAAAAATAAAAACTGTCAAAGATTATTTAATGTAGTTATAAATAATGATGATGAGCATTGCTTGATGTCATATACATGTATTTTATGTATATCATATTATGTATATTGTGTATTATGCATATATCTATACATATACGATTAGGCATTCGAGTAGCAACTACAAACTTGATGGTATTATCTCTATGAAGTATACAATGTACAATGTCAATACACAATACTCACTGATACAAAATTCAATGTCAATAGTCGTAATGCGAATAAAGTAAAAATACATACATGCATACTTAAAGTTAAAAGTTAAATATGTTCTCTCGTGTATCAAATATCACTCAAAAACTCAAAACTCAAAAAATATCATGTACTATTAAAACAACCTATTATGTAGTGTAAAATTTCAAACCAATGTACTACATAAACTCACAATTTAGCATATTTAAGTCTATCCAAAAGTCAAAAGTTAGTCAATGCATTATACATAAATTGAGTGATATAATAATGATGAAGTAAAACTATTAGCTACATTCATACTTTGTACATTGTAAATACATTGTAAATATGTGCGGATTATGAAGTACAAAAATCTAAATCACTTTTTTAGAATTTTTGAGACAAAAATATGACGTATATACATAGTTACTAAAATTACAGCAAGAGAGAGAGTGTGTGTGAAAAATACAGATAAAGACAAGTGAAATGATGTACTTTTGTCTGCCTATGTAGTTATAGTTACAACTATATTATAAGTTTGTCAAAAAAAAATTTAAGGGGGTAGAAATTGAAAAAGGAGTAACAAAAAGCAGACTAAGAAAAAGAAGAAGAAGGAGAAAAATAAAAAAACTGCTGGAGAAATTTATTGCGTATACATATACATGTGTGTGTGTGTACATTTACGCACACTCCCTCTTGGTTTTACACGCAACTTTCTTTCAGTATACACGTGATAGATATACATGTATCCATCGTGAATTCATCCATCTATCCATCCACCCCAGTCGTCAAAGAATTGATGAAAATATAACGTATCCTGATCTGAGGAAGTATAGTAGAGTGTAGTTTTTTTTTTAAAAACATAATCATGATTATAAAGCAAAGGCTTTTTAGTATAATAATCTACAAGCTACATATAAGAATAATCCAAGTTTCTAAGTTAGTTAAGTAAAATTGTATGATGGAGACTTAAGTCATCCAAGATTGAGAAAGAAGGGGGAGGTTCTATCAAAAACGAAGAACTTGACCCTGAATATTTTGTGCACATCCCAACCCAACCACCCTTTTTCGTTTTTCCATAACTAGCTGACTAGGGGGAAAATATATGTATACATGTATAATAAGTGCATGGTGGATTCCACTCTTCTCCAAAATGTTTCTCTCTCTCTCTCTTTCTGTTTCTGGAAAATCTTTCTCATGTGTATGTCAGACTATATTATACATATATATATGTACAATGAAATGTCATAGTCTTGTACAGATATAAGATATAATATAACATACATACATTACATGTTTACTCACTTCTGGACTGACAAAGTATATGTAAGTAAAGTATGAAAAGGGATTATAGTGTAAAATGGGTAGATACTAGATACATACATGTATATAATATGTAATAAACAAACTGTATACGAACACAATACCTATATATGTACAAACTTAACTGGATATATTTTAACCTAGACTTACTTATGGCAATTTCTAGTTACAATACGAAATACAACGATATAAGTACTGAGTGTGTATAGATACATATATGTACGTGTATATATAATATGAACACATGGAATTCTGTATGCAGTAACCATTTTTATATGTGTGTATACATGCGTATATATATTTCTGTTTCCATACACATAATTGCATGCATGCATCCATACGCACTGACATTTTAACTATATATATATATATATATATATATCCTTCGCGTATATAGATGTACAAAATGTGTACAATGTTATTCTTTATAACATTACACACACACACACATAAAGAGAGAGAAAAATGGCATAAAAGTCCTTTTTATGCGTATCCTTAGGTATATTATTGTACATACTACTACTACTACTACTACTGTAGATAGAAAACTCCAACATAAGTAAATAAGTAAGTATCTTGACGTGAAGTGAAAGAAGAGAGAGAGAGAGAGAAAGAAGAAGAGAAAGAGCTGTATGCATCACAACATTGAATGTACATGGAAACATAGTAGTGGAGATATGTAATATTACATTTTATATATTGGAGATTTTTGGGTTTGCTATATTATACCCATTCCCTTTCCAACATTTGCTTGCATGTGAGTTTGAGTTGCATTCTGGTATACTGCTGGGGAGAGAGTAATATTTGCCATTGGATTTGATACTCTCAAAGGTTCTGCTAAAGGGATTTAATGATAATATTATATATCAGAGAGAGTGAGAGAGAAGAGCGGAAAGAACATGGATACTACTACTACTACTATTCCTTCATCATAATACGTTTACTCAATTCGCAAGCGACACTAACATTTTTTTCGTGCTATATGTATAATTTTTTCCCCACATACTATTACAACAACAACATTGACAAAAGTTATTATATAATACAAAATAAATTATTACATCCTTTTATATCCACACACATTTATACTCTACATTCTGCAATTAATACAAATTAAGTAAATTATTCCAAAAAGTCTTACTACATAATATACTACTACGTTGTTGTTTTATTTTTGGTTTTTTTTTTTGTTTTTACTTTATACTTTACTCTAAAATAAATAAATAAAAAATATCCAGTAAAATTGCTCACAATATATCATAAAAGTTAAAAATTATATAATATTTATATATATAAAAATTATATAATATTTATATATATAAAAATTATTGAAAAATAAATACCTTAAATCAGAGTCCGAAGTCCAAAAAGTATCTATATACGTACATAGTACATGTATATATGTGTATACATGTTCACATTGTTGTTGTCATCCTCGTCAAAATAAAAAAATAACTCAAGTATTCAAAGTGCAAGTCAACAAAAAATAAAAAGAAGCTATAAAATATTTTATACAACAAAAAAGTATAAACATCAAATTAATATTATTATAATATTTTCAAACAAAAATAGTTAAATGAAAGAGTGATTTAAAATACACACACACATGTTTTATACCTTTTTTTGTTACTGTTGTGTTTGGTATTGTCACTTTTAAGTAAATAATCCAGGAAGACCTCTGTACTTTCTTCAAGTTTTTTTTTGTTCCAGTTGTTTTTTACTTTTTACTACAAAAATAAAATATTACACAGATATAATATATGGACGACAAGAAAGAGGATTGTCAATTTGGTCAAAAGTCAAAAATCCAAATAAATCCAAATTCCTTAAATATTATACTTTTTGAAGACTTGATCTCTTCAAAAGCTTCAAATGAACAACACATTTAATTACATCGTTTGGAGTGACAACAAAATTAAAGTTTTCTATGACCGTTTTTACATGTTTCATCATTTTTACAATACTTAGTTAAGGATTTTGTTTGCCCACACTATCGTGTTAGCATGTAAAAGCATGAGAATTTATCATGCTACAAAATGAGAATCTAGCATACTAAAGTTGCACATTTATCATGCTAACACATACTTTTTGTTATCATGCTAAT
>JABASP010002220.1:0-21830 GCA_019776565.1 Sminthurinus signatus | reverse complement strand
GATTTTTCACCTCGCTTGTAAAACCAACCAAAGTTTTTGCACCTACTTTTTTTACTTGTGGAGCTCAAAATCAAAGACAATGATACTCGTCTGTATTCTTACAGACGAGTAACTTGTCAAATAATATACAATATAATATTATTGATTATAAATTCTAGAATATTTTTGCACCAAGAATATTTTAATTTTACTGTAGAAAATATTGAAATGGATTGTATTTAATTTTATAAAATGTTGTTTTGTTTACAGTCTTTCATACTCTAACTTCCACTGCTTCTATCACTCCTGACGATGAAACTTTCAAGCATTTGGCCACGGTGTATGCTTCCAATAATAAGAGAATGTATCAAGGTAGACCGTGCAAAGGTCAAAGTGGTTTTAAGAATGGTATCACAAATGGAGCAAAATGGTATCCTTTGATTGGTAAGTTTTAAATTGTACATTGTACATAGTGATTTACTCTTTATTATTTTTTATTACCCCATTGTGATAAATCATAGATTATAATGATGATTGTATTTTGAAAAGGTGGTATGCAAGATTACAATTATGTAAATCATGGTTGTATGGAGATCACATTGGAAATTTCCTGTTGTAAATATCCACCAGCTTCGGATCTTCCAAGATATTGGCAAGAAAATAAAGATGTAAGACTTTTTTCCCTCCTCTTGATTTCTATAAAGTTACTAACTGCAAGTGTACTAAGATTTTTAGGCATGAAATTTGACTGTGGTCTTTTTCTTTTCTATTTGTAGTCCCTCATGAAATTCATAGGAGAAGTACACAGGGGTGTCCGTGGTTATGTGTTGGATCCAAAGGGTGAGCCAATCGAAGGTGCTTTCATGAAGGTTCAAGGTCGAGAAATTGGTTGGAGGACGACTAGACATGGTGAATTCTGGAGAATTCTTTTGCCTGGAAGATACGTCATGGAAGTCAGAGGAGACAATTTTGAACCTGAAGAAGTAGAATTTTTCGTCTCAGAAGACCGACCTACTCAATTAAACATTACACTAGGCAGACTATCCGTAAGTGTCATTTTGCACTCATAATTTCACTAAATATTATACAGTTTTGTAGTTTGCCTTTTCATTTTCTATTAAATTCTTTTACGTACAAAATAAAATGAATTTTCCGTTACATCTTAATAATTATTATGTAATATTATACTGCTTTTGATTTTCATTTAACACTTTATTTTTGCATGTATTTGCTTTTGCTTTAATGGGAATATAAATTATATAGTTTACTTTGATGGAATAAATTATGGATTAAACATTAAATAATTTTATAAGGTGGTGGGTAAATACATATTTGTTTGGACTATGCTGTATTTAAATACATACAGGTATCTGGGAAGTATTTGCTTTCGGACCAAGCTCTAGCAAACAAAACTGCTGAAATCAAATTTGAGCAGCCTTCACTAAACAGTGGAAATACAAACAGTGCATTCCCACTCCCTCAACTTTTGGCTTTCAATCTTCTCTTCACTTTCTCTCTCAGCTCTCTCATTCTACATCTCGGAACAACGACCACCTCCTTCTTTCAACACCTATTAGTTTTCTTTCATTCTTCCTTCTCTTTCTCTAGTTTTTCTAGTCATCTTCCTTTTTCTTTTTTCAACTCTTGTGTAAAAACTTCCATAGGGAGCCTTTTCTCAAATTCTCATCATTTGAGTAGGCAGAGTCAAAATTCAAATAAACGACAAATTAGTCATAGTCATCGCACTAATACTATATCAGAATCATCGAAAAAATGTAGAAAATTACTAATATCTAACGACAGTAAAAGTAATAATAATAATTGTTGTGATTACTGTTGTAGTGATTCTGTTAATCATTTGTCCTAGAATCTAGATATAGAATTCATGTGTGAAATTTTCTTAAAAAAGTATTATATCGATTATTGAATGAAAAAAAAGATAAAACGTGATATTTTCATTACGTGATGCTATATAGGTGAAGAATCTTGAGATTTTTGTGTATGAAGCATGAATGCGATGTGCGATCAGTGAGATTCATGTTGTACGTTAGGTATATTCATTATCTATTATCTATATATTATACATTATACAAGAAAAATATTTTACGGGTAGATAAAAAATCGAAATCGGTGAATGTATCGATACAAAAAAAATACCAAACTAGATAAAAAATATCATGTGAACAAACAAAATACTGAATACAGATACAACGATCAAAGCATTTATATTATATAATGATTAATGATTGCAAATCCGTTTAGGTTGTAGGTTGTATAGGTATCATCTGTCATCGACTATAATACATGAAATGTGTATAGTATATTATAAATAGTGATTCTATGAAATATCGTAATATATTTTCTAAATAACTTTTATCCAAAGAAAAAAAAATCAAAAAAAATATAACTTTCAAGAAAACAAACATCTTCCTCATTCTCTGTCTCTAACAACATTTTCAATTTTGTTTCAGCACAATAGATATTTCACACTTTTGCATTTCAAAATTTAATACGACTGACCTGCATTAGAATTTTTATGATGAAAAATGTACTGCCAAGAATCAAATACCACAGTTGTGGGGATTTGTACTAGTCTATAGGCTATATAAATATCTAATAGGTAACTACAAAATAGTCAATACCCAATACAGTATTCGAAAAATCATGTAGATATATCAGTGCCTATGTCAAAGCAAACATGTACATTAAAATAGTTTTTAATGTAGAATGTAGATCAATGTGTAAAGAAGTACGAAAAGGAACGAGATAGTTATAAGTTTTTAAAATGTAAAAGGGGGTAATACAATAAAATTCTTTCATAAAATATACACACGTGAGTACACAATACACATTACATATTATAGGTATTATTACAGCTAAACAGTATTGTAGGTAAAAAAAGTACATAAAAAGCATTATATTATTGTGTGTATAGTTCATGCTATTTTATTACATGTGTGCACTAACTAGCTATTACATTTAACAAAATGGGAGAAGTGGGAAGTGCTTAGACGGAAAACTCACGCTAAAATATTCACTGAAAACTAATAAAAAAATTGGAAACGGGGGTTATGCATTGTGCATTAAATAACTTTCACATTACACTCACGACTCACGTTTTACAAAGGGCTATTCAATGTCCTGCTAAAAATTAAATCAATATAGATACATATGTGCACAACTTCTTCCTTCACTGTCTCTTTGTATTATACATTATGTATTATGCCATGCATACTTTGTGTTCTTCTTCTTTCTTTCTTTCACTTTTTCCATTATAGGAATTATAGCAATTCTGAAAGTATTAAAAAAAACAACAATATGATTCGTATTTATAAGTAAAACTAGAATTTTTTAATTCCAGGAAAGAAGTGGTCATAGTGAAACCTTCAAAGACTCTGTAATAAACTTTCCTAGCTAAAAAAATCCTACTAGTATACTTCTCTCCTTGACTGGGTTTCATCTATTTTTACTGTTACTATTACTACATTTAGTACTCTATTATTATTGTACATTTTAGTTGTAATAATTGCGTATTACTGTATTTCTATTACTCGTACAATAATCTCATGATCTTAAGTCTACAATTCAAAAAGTATCTATAAAATCTAAAGTGATAAAAAACTATACATGTAATATATATAAAAGATCTAAAAGAAAACTTTATGTCAACTTTCCCTTGCAGTGAAAGTTTTATTGCAGATGTTTTGTAATTAAATATTATTACGACGATAATACTTAATAACCTAATAATTAATAATGTTGTGTAATCAGTTCTAATCTGTAGTAATTAGCTTTTTTGTATGTATGTATGTAAGTATATATATTTAGTTAGTTGTGTAAATATACTGTGTACTCTATACACTCTATACTATATACTCTATACTACGTATACTCGATACTATTTTTTATTAGACATGTGTATTTATATTTTACTAAAGTAGAAACAAAAAACTCTGTAAATACGTTCGTCTCGTTTAATTAATAATACTGATTATTATTCTGTCTATACTTAATACCATTTGGTTTTGAGAAAAAAAAAGAGGTAACAAAAATGACACGATTGTAATTACACATGACTTGATGACTATATGAAACCTCTTAAAAAATCTCTCTCTCATTTAGCCTGGGCGTCGACATCAGTCTCTAATGCAGGCACAGCCATCCTCCCTTTACCCACAACAAGGACCTGGACAATACGATGGACCTCTACATAATATATTACCCAGTTTCAATAAACTATTTAGTTTCTTGGGTTAATTTTCATTCAAAAGAACTTAATTTAAAATTGTTACCATATAATTATTATTATTTTATTATATTTTATGCTGTGTACTATGAGAGATGATATGAAAATGTTGTATATGATATATATTTAAAAAATGCTGTTCTTAATAAAAAATGAACAGAAAATCTTACATGATTCAAAATAAAAGTTGCAATAGATTTGTTTTTGTGAGATCATAATACATTTTAGAACTTGGGCAAAATATGAAAAGTGTGTATTTTATGCATTTGTAATTTTCATTCATACATACATATATATGTAAATGCTGCATATTTATCTGATCTGCACCTTGTTTTTCGAAGGCTCGAAGACAAAGGAAAAAAAGCATGGGAATAAAAGTTGTATTCGAATTAAGACGCAAAAGTAGTTTATTCATGTATATTTTTATGTTTCGAAGTAGTGTATTATGTATATATATTTTATTTATTTCTTCATTTATATGTATGGATTTATTTATTCTTATCATTATGATGCTTTTCATTATATTATAATGTTATAGTATAATATATTATTTGCAAATAGGTAGCTGTCCAAAAAACTAAACAGCATTCACACACAAAAACCTACCACACAAAATCTCTCCAGTTCTACCATCTAAAAATTACTATAATGGCATAAATATATTTTGAAAGGTGTAATATATATATATATATAGTATTTTTTATAAGTATTTATAATAGATAATGTATATACACATATTTGTAATACACATTATGTATCATAAAATATACAACACACACATATATATAATTCATAATGAAAGAGAATGACAGAGAAAGAGAGACGAAAAAATATGTCTCACTAAAGATTTATGTAAAATAAACGTTTAGTCGAGTATATATGCATCATGTATATAATATATATATGTAGAGAGTAAATATTATACAATGCACACTGAAAGGTAGTAGAATACATAATAAATATAGCATATATGTAATATAATAATAGTAATCATAAATATCTGTAGACATAATATGTAGCATATAGACTAATCACAAAACTACGTTACATAATTCATATAATATAATAGACATGTCATCATCAAATATAGACACATGTATACTGAGAGATGTTTTGATTTTGGTGTATTTAGTATTTAGTAACACTTGAATTCATACTGTGTGTATAGTTTGTAGTGTGTATACATAATACATAATTTTATATATGCTCGTTTTTATTTTAATGATTACACTTTTTTTTCTAAAACCTTCGGCTTTTTCTTTTAAGATCTAAGATAGATTTATAGTATTTTTTATATTACCATAATAATATTTTATACGTAGTTTGATTTTATTTGATTTGGTTTAGTTTGATTTAATTAAAATGAACATCTTCAAGATCACGAGTCACAATTCACAATTCATTTTGAATTTGAAATTGTGTTATGTTTTAAGCATTCTCCATTTTTTGTTTTTCTTTGTTCACACTACTTTTCATGTGTGTAGTGTACAGACGTTATCTAAACACATGTATACCTATATCAGTATATATTATGACAGAATAATATATTATAGATTATGTACTGTATCGCTAATCGTAATCGTAATCATAACTGTCATTGTCTCACACATACACCCAGTAATGATTCATACAATCATATCAATTATATCATTATAAGACTAATATATATATAACTGGATCAGTTAGTTCATTTGCATGTTACACAATTAGCAGCAAAAAAAAAGATCCTCATCAAGAGCATCCATGTTAGTAAATGCTAAATACGTATATTATGTACTCTACTGTGAATTATGAATTGTAATATAATATTTTAAAGTTTTCCGGAATCATACATACACAGACTCTATATATATAATTTAACACACATTGTCATTATATCATCAAAAATGTCCTACAAGCACATATTGTACACATACATAATATTCTGACAAGAGAGAAACACTGAGAATGTCAAAAAATTATTTATTATTGTTTTGAGGTACAGAGAGAAGAGAGAGGCAGAGGGAGATTCTTTTTTTTTCTTTATACATTCACATTTGTGTAGTAATTTAGTATTCCTATTAATTTTTCTTAGTCAATTACCCTAATAATAACAATAATGATAATAATTACAGTTTAGTTATCACTTGAGTGCTCTATTGAGTGTCAAAAAATGTCACATGCACTACTGTAAGCTGAACTACTGAACCATTTAAAAAGAAAAGATTCAACTTTCACTGGTGAAAGCTGTATTTCTATAGCATGTAGATTATCGGAAATGATTGAAGATTTTGTAGATTGTAGAGATAAAACATATCAGTAGTTGTTTATACTTTCTAAACTGAACCAAGGAATGGTTGATATACATATAATTTTAAACTTTGTATACGTAATCGTACTGGAGTTTCTTTTTTACTCTTTCTCCCTTCTTCTCCGTGCATGTGAAAAACTGAATATTAATTATTTTTTATATATATCATGTATGCTCTTTCGGCTTTGCATATTTTTTCTCTTGCACATCCCGTCTAAAAGAACTACAAAAACGTTCATAATTCATTTAACTGATGCTCATGAGTAACTTTACAAGTATTCTTATTAGTATATTACAATGTGTTATGAATTGTAGTATTTAGTTTAATTAATGTAATTTCTAGGAGGCAGTAGGCATAACTTTATGCAGTATTGTATAATTTATGTAATATGACAATGTAATGTATATATTTTTTTTACAATAATACAGTATTTTTCTGTGTTGTTTTAGTCATACTGATTTCTTTGATTTTTTTTCCCGACTTTTCAGGGGACTTGAAAAAATGACGTTGCCCCATAAAATTGCTTATGTACACTTTTCGTACAATTTAATATTTACTATATATGCTTAACTATTTTAATACACATTTAGATCATGAAACTATTCTCTCTTTTTTTTTAAACGCTAAGCTGATATTATTCCTCTTTCGCTTTTTCTAAGAAATCTATGAGAATATAATATAATATCATATACTATAATTTATAATTTTTTGATTAAGTTTTTATGTATTATGTACATCATTTCGGAACTTTCTTACCTATTCTCACTTTCACTGTCAATTTTCGATTTATCTTTTTCTATTTCGTAGTCGTTTGTACCTCTATAGTGAAGAATTCTTTCTCTTTTTTTTGAAATAAGCTTTCTTTACATGTTCGAAGCTTCAATAAATTTACATTCTTATTCTTAATTAATATTACCTTAATGCTATATAATATATTACATATATATTATACGTCATACTAAAACTTTTATGCACTTCATACGCTATAATATATTATGCACATTGCACATGTTTAAATATATCCATCTCGTGTGTGGATGTAAAGTAGATATAATATAATATTACATAAGTAGTAAGTAGCTAAGTATATCTACATTGATTGTGTATCCTACTTTTCCTTTGAAAAAGCATGAAAATTTTGTCTTGAAATATACATATATGCAAAATATATGCATGTTATATATTCTTAATATTTTTGTACGGAATGAATGAATGAATCAATAGATAATAGATTGAATTAGATTAGATTAGAGTGGAGCACAAAAAGAGTTCAAAATACCATTAAAACTTACATGACTGCTCACTGTTCATGGAATGACTTAAAACTTAAATGCAATGGAACATCAAAACTACAAAAAAATAAATAGCGGAATAGCGACGAAAACTCAATTGTTAATTTTTCCTCATGTCTGCAAGTGTGCATGTACATGCATATTGTGATTGATGTTTGTGTTTATCTATGTGTACTTTTATTTTTGTGTCTAACCTCTATGTTATGTATGTAGTATGTACAATGTACAATGTAAGTGGTATAATGTTGAATTATGTTTATATATTATTTATTGTGAATTTTTTTGTAGGCATTCAACTAGGCTGTCCTTGTATGTGTGTGTGTGAGTGTTTGTGTGTGTAATTTTTAAGGTCGTTCATGTGTCTAAAGTGTCTATGTATTATGTACATAAAATATCCATAGTGTTCTATGTGTACATTTTCCTTATCTTGTAAGATACTTATTTATGTATTACGTTACGTTACATATGAATGTAAAGTTATCATGTAAATATAGTATATATTTTTGTATATATGTATGTATATAGATAGATAGAGGTATTTATTACGTGTATTAAATGTCATGGACTTTATATTTTCATATATATACCGATATCTTTTTGCTTTTTATTTATTATTGCTTTCATAACATTCTCTCAAACCCTCTCAACTTTCTCTCTCACTCTTACTTTCTTTCTGCAGGCTCTGTACTTTCTCTTTTCATTCTTTACTCTTCTTGTTTTACATATTTTATGTCGTGCTTATGCATAAATTGTAAATTTTAAATTTACAACATATCGTTTTCATGACTGTGTAAAAAGAATCTCGGAAAATATACGGGAAAAACTAGAATGTTTTATAGTATGGTTTCTAAATGGTTCTATTGTAAACAATGATTATACACAAGTTTCAATAAAATATTGGTTAGCGGTAAAGACCTGTGTGTGTGTATGCATTTGTATATTTTGTATGTACCTGTCAAATTCAAGATTGTATTCCCCATTTGTTTTAAAATCCATAATAATTAATAATATACTTTTTTAAACATGCTGTGTTTTGTATATTTTTTAGATTATCATATATAATAATATGCATTACTGGCCATATTTTATGTAAAAATGTGTAAGTACCTAATGACTATGGATATTAAATATACATATATATATTATGCTATATATCACAATCGAATTCATCAGCAAAAAATTTCAAATGTCATCTAATCTGTTCTAAATTCTAAACAAGTAAATATTCTGGACATCTGACACATATAATATACATATAATGTGAACGTACAATATAGCAAAATAATATACAATGTATATAATATAAAATGTACAACAACTAACAAGCAAAATAAAGGAACTGTCAAAAAGCAACTTCACATATATACATACATGTATACTCACATCATAAATCATAGCATAACGGAAAAGATAAAAGCTACACAATGATGTATAATAATTAATAATATAGAAACAGTAATAAATATAGTAAATGTGCTCTTCTTTTTTCTTGGTTTTGTTTAGTTTTGTCATTTAAAGAATATAAGTTCCTGAATAAATTTATTTACTTTTTACAATAATAATGGTAATACAATTATAGCAATCTTCTTGCAGCAGTACACATACATACACATATATACATAGTAATATCATATGTATACATATACATACAATATACAAAGAATTGAAGCCGAAGCTATACAACAATGAGTTATGTTTCAAAAGGAAAATAAACAAAACCAAAGTCAAATTAGTGTATTACAACTATTAACTATATAAGTATCCACTATATGTAGTAATTAGTAATGCTTTCTCTCTTTTTTCCCCATCAGTTTCTAATCTGGATTACATAAATAATAATACATAGCGTTTTAATCAGAATCACATGTGTGTACAGCATCATATTATATATCATATACATCCATACAAACAGACGTACGAGAACTCGCAAAACTTTTGCAAGTGAGACATATACATCATACATAATCAATGATCACAGAAAAAACTCAACAATCAATAAAATCCACTAATTAACTGTAATTAACTAATAATATCACTACGGTACATTTTTCTGGGGATTTTTTTTTGTATGTATAAAGATCTTCGTTCTTTGATTCTACAAACTATATAAACTGTATTACTTCATGTATGTAAATAAAGGGAGAAATGTATTAGATATATTTTACACATCATAATATATATCTTAACTAAGTATTATTATTAGTTTATTAGTTTAGACTTTAGACAGACAATACATAAGCAGGCTTTTTTTTGTATAGTTTATCGTTTGTTTGAACAAGAACTTTGCTTTTCCTTTCCATCATTAACGAATCTCTATAATATATTCTTACATGATTAAATCTATCTATACATTCTCATTCATGAATGCATAGAACAATGACGAAAAATGCAACACACATGTACAATACATACATACATACATACAAATAGTGGGGTAATAACAAACAAAAATACAATTTTGGATATTTGTTTTTTGGTAACTTAAATGATGAATTCGGTTGTTCTGTTTGGTTTGATTGATGTAATTCGGGATCAAAAAAATTCAAATCATCAAAAGACAACAATGATGTACAAATAATGGTAAGGCTAGCAGAAATAACTAAAGAAGAATCCAGTAACTATCAAAATACTCATATAGGTGTTTTACAAAGACGTTTATACATAAATCATATTTTACCCATAATAATACACAATACAGAGAGAAACTGAGAAAAGAGTCACAGTCAAAGGAAAGGAATCTTTTCTCGATTGAATGAGAGGAGTGCGGGGAACGAATAACGAATAAAGCTAATTAAAACTAATATTTCTATAAATGTATCTTTATGTGTAACGTATGTGTATGCATGTACATATATGTATATGTGGGTGAGTACTCATATATTGTATGGGTTTTTTTTTATAGAATTTTATATATATACACACACTGCCATTCTCCGAAATTGGAATTCTAAAATAGTATTACTATATGAATTTAGATAATGTCCATTTAAAGCTATTTCCGTAAAGCGTTCATATATTTTATATACGTCCGTACGTAACTTTTAGAGTTATTTATAAGTATATAATAATCATAATCATAATAATAACAATCATAATTCATATAGTGTAATGTAATGTTAAATGTTATGCATGTAGATTTCTAGGTTAAAGCTGTTATCGCTATCAGTAATTATTGCATGTCTTGTTTCTTTCTTGATTTCTTTCTTTCCTTCTTTCTTCTTCATTTCTTTTCACTTTCTTGCTTTTCCTGATTGAAATGTTTCACAAAAGTACAACACTCTTTTTGTACGTAATAGTGTATAATTCAGAATTTATTTTTCATTGTCAAACCTTTTTTTTTCTTCTGTATAGGAACTAGATAACTTTTGTAAAACTTATACACAAATAAAAAAATTAAGGTATATGTATAATCTACGTTTTAAATATCCACACACTTAAATATTTGATATCTGAAAGAATTATAGCAGTTTTTTAAATTCCTAATAGTAATAGAATTATGTAATATAGTAACAAAATTGACTACAATAATATTATACATTCTAGACAATACATGACTCTCTCTTTCGATCTGAACTCTGAAATATGCACTACGATTTGTCTTCATCATAAACGTTGTTTCTTTTTTTTTATTTCTCATAAATTTTACTCTTTTTTCCTACCATTTGTCAAACTTTCCCTTTTTTTTATTTTTTAGATACTTTCACTTTTATCAAATCGATATGAATTATGAATTTCACAGCAGAGAATTTGAAATTTTTATTTACTAAGTATTACGGTATATTTTTGGATTGATTTAGCATTTTTCTTACTTGTAATGGGTTTACTTGAAATCTGAACTAAATTTTAAATTTGATTATTGATTATATCTGAGATTGTAGTATTTGTTTATGATTAACACAGTTTTAATAGCTGATAAATGACTAGTATGTATTTTATTTTATATAGGTACGTTGAAATACCGTTTTTTATGAGAAATCCTAACCACAACTTTTTCTTCACTTTAGTTTCAGTTTTCAAAACACAGAAATAGAGTGAAGCTCAAGTTTAAAAGTTTATACATACTTTATACATGAAAAAGGAAAGCTTTTTTAACATTTTCATCATGAAAACTAAATAGTTTAGAGTTTACAGTACTAACATTCACAGTATTATAAATTTTTGACTCAATGAAAATCTAAATTTTTGAGACACTGACTACTTTTACTCAATAATTACAATTGTCTGAAGAAAAGACTACATTTTTTAATTGTTTTTCAATATATGTAGATTGTCAAAAGGCAATGACGATATAATATATATTGCAGTTTCCCCTTTTTCTTCTTTGTTATTTCCGGACGTCACAACAAGTGAAGAACATAACTATACAGTTTTTTTAAGTTTTGATGAAAGAGACTACACGGTATAGTACTGAAACATATGTTTTCACAATACAGTTCTCTCGTCGTATTTTGTTTTGACTTTTATATTATATAGACGCCTCGGGAAGATGAACAAGATAGATTATTAATTGTTTTTGATAGATTTTGTTAGATTGATTTTGAGAGATTGTTAGATAGATTGATTTTTATAGGTAGACAACTTTTTTTTATATAACACTGTCGCTGTAGTTGGCAAATTGGCAGTCATACAGCTTTCAAGACTCATTTTCTATGTATTTTATGCACTGTATATATTTTATCTATATAATGTATAATATTACATGTATTTATAATTGTATTATTGCACATTTTTAATAATATAATGTTCATTATACATCATTCTCTCCTCTTTTGCTAGATGCAGATTTTCTGTCAAAAAATTTTCCATAGTACATACATAATGTATATATAATTATTACAACTATTTGATCAAATTTAATTCAAACATTCAAAACAAAAAACTTTTTTTTTTTAAAGAATCATACTTCTTTTCCCATATGTTGAAAAATACTGTTTTTGTTTGTGTATGTCTGTCCTGTTTGTGCTATGCGTGTATTTTTTTTGAAAGTTTTCTTATACTCTTTGTCTCATGTTTTCTCCTTTTTTCTAATCTACTAAATAGCTTGCACAAAATGTACACAAGTTTTTGATTTTTTTGAGGTTGCAAATATGCATATCATGTATGGCATATTACAATATATCATCATTAATTTAATGTTTGACTTTACTATCGTCATGATTTTATAGTTAATAGTTAAAGTACATACTAGATTATGTATTTACAGAGTATAATAAGAGTTTAGTAATAACAATATTTGTTTTATAATAATGCTCTACAATCTATAGGAGCTTTGCCTTCTCTCCCTCTCTCTTTCACACTATACACACAACAACGCGTCAACTTTTCACATTATCATCAATTATTAGCATCATTTTTTTTTAACATTAATATTATAAACTTGTATAATATTAATAATATCGCAATAATTTAATTTAAATATATCATAGAGCTTTTTTTCTTTGTTTTATACACTTAAGAATCACAACAAGGAGAGACGGGAATGCGTGATGACGAAGATCAATATAATATGTTTCTCTCGTACATCATTTTTTACAACTGTGAATCAAAATATGTACGAGTAAACGCACTAAAAGACATATATTATATCTTAAAATAAATTATATAGGAACGTGAAACAGAAAAATGTGTAAGACAACGTTTGTAAACGATAATAATTCTCAAAATACAATCATAATATAGTTGACTTTCACTAATACCTACTTATAATCACACATAATAATATCATACAAATTATCTATACTAAAAATAGTGAAATACTACTTAAATAAATAAATAAATATGGAGAAAATGATATTCACAATCATACACGTTCTTTCACAACTGTAATTTATAATTACTTACGTTTGTCTTTACATGTTTTGAAAATCGCATCGCATTTTGTTCCGCCAGCCTCGTTTTTCTTTCTTTAGCTCAACGTTAAAAATTAATAGACTGTGTACATAACTTGATTCGATATAATACTAGTAGAGTTACTATTGATTTTACGGCATTTACAGTAGTAATAAGGATAACAATACAACGGAATGATTAACATTTGATAAATTCAATTCATAAATGAACTATACTAATTACTGTTGCATTAATAATTGTCCTATATATGATAGTATTTGTATAGAGCTACCTTGATTGCCTCAAAAAGATCATCATCGTCAATATGATTACTACACAACAAATTTCATTTTACATAATTTTTGTGTTTATCTAATATCTACACGCAGCACTACAATATAATATTTTCTCATCACTAACAACTAGTAACATATTATACTGACGAATCAATCATAACAGTGCATTTCCTTTTTTTCACAACGATGAAAGTCGTATAGAGACGGTACTAGTTGCCTTTGTATTATTTTTCTTGGTGTTTTTCTTCTTTTCCCTTTTTTTTCATTGTCTAATAATTTTAACTTATAGAAAGTCTGAACAAATGGTAGTATTTTTTTTTGCAATCATAATTAGTACTCTCTTCCTCATATCTTTTTTTTGTCTGACAAATTTACAAGTAAATAATATTATAATGGTATCCGTGTATTAATATTTTAGTATTATGCAGTTTCGACAATATCCTGATATTTAATTTAGATTTTTTAAGTATAATATGTACGACGACGAATATTTTAATTAAATATATATATGTGTATATATATATTTATATATATATATCTTTTACTTTCTCTCGTTCTAACGGCTAGAATATTTTCGATTGATTATATAAGTTATAATATTCAGATAATAATACACATTGGAAAAAACACAGCACTTTTACACACAGTATTATCATTAATATATGATAATAATATAGTGATCAGTTTTTTCCTTGAATAAAATAGGAGAGAAGAGAAGAGAAAACATGCACCGTTCACGATTTCTCATCTCTCTTGCATTGCATACACGTACATAATAATTGTAATTAATTATCATAATATAATGTAGTAGTAATGTAATAGTAATTCATATTCCATAATATAATAATAATAATAATAGTAGTAGTATAATATATTATAACGTATTTATTTAACAATTTTTATGTTTGTTATTATTATATTATTACTTATGTTTTTTTTCTTTTAAATGTACTTATATATATATATTTCATTTTATAATTTATTTCTTAAATTCACGATTTCAACGGCTAGAAGCCAAAATATCCAGCCACAGTACTCACCAAGATAACACCTGTGAACAATATTCCATAGTATTCAGTAAAAATTCTATGATTGTCTCAAGTAAAATAATGATTACTAGTAAAAAGAAATAGAAAAAAATTAACTTACCGATGACCAGCAGACAAATCATGATCATGATCTTCTTCTACAAGTTTCAGGAGAAAAATACAAAGACAGAACAATAAGTTAGTACAATCATAATATATGTCATTACATAAAACCATTAGTATCATCTTATTCCATGTATTTTGAATAATATTTCTTCTTTATATATATTATGTTTCCGATTTTTCAAATGCTTGCTCGACATCTTCTAGTCTTCCATTATTCAGCATGTTGAGAGTTGCGAGTGATACGATTGAAAATCAAAGTTTAAAACTGCATACGAAACAATAGGAGCTAAAAAATTTTTGAGCACATTTACATTGCTCTAACCTCTTCCCACAAATGGATGTATCCCAAAGACGCGGATACGTAAAGCCTATACATAGCTTGTGCACACTGCACCCTTTCTTTATATATTGTGGATGTCAAACTTTGCATTGAATATGCATGTTCACGACTGCACATTCTAGATCCAGAACCGAGAGTCACACTGGTCCTGTTCTGTTATTTTATCCAACTCTCTTAAATCGATTTTTCTGTTTCGAGTTTCGAGATGTGCTCTCATCAAAATTAAAAAGATCCTAAACATGTATTGTTGTAGTACTAATATATGTAGTACTATATCTTAATCCATGTGTGTAATAAAACCATATGGTAATGTATTGGTGGCTTTAGAGTCTCGTTATTATGTATTAGTTCTATGAAATGAGAAAATAAGGCGTACAGTACAAATATACACGATAATGACACCATGAAATCCATTGTCGTACGATTTTGCAACATCTTCTGCAGTATCTTCAAAATCTTAAGCATTAATTCAACTACCACGAATCACATATAATAATGCATATTCTTATTTTTATATACACAAAGTCCCTAGAGAATATCATTTTTGAAGTACAAGTATTTGTGGGTAAATATAAAATTCTCATGCTCACACGAGCTTATACCTTATACCGCAATTTCTTACCTAAACTTATATAACTTATATTCACACTTTATTATAAGATAACTTTGCATTATGAGACTTTGATTTGACTTTTTGCACACACATGCACAAAATAAGTTTTACACAATGTTTACTTTTCACGTTCGTAATCTGTACCCAGGAATGACGAATGATCTCAACTCTCAACCTTTCCTCATAACAGCAATAGTACTTTCACATCCATCCAAAATCATAACTCTAACACTTTCTCTCTCTCTCTCTTTCTCTCTCTCTCTACATTTTTACTTTTTATACATACAATTTATTCTCACGGTTCCCCAACTTTTCCTTTCATTTCTTTGGATTGTAAAAAGTTTCAAGTTTTTTGCCAACTCGTATTCAGATCAATAAAGATTCAAAAAAAAGTGTATAAGATGAAGATGAAAAAGGGAAGAAAAGGAAAATTTGCCGACGGAGATAGAGGATGACGGATTTTAAAATACAACTATGAAACCACAAGAGAGATCAATTAATCTTAGACTGTACGGACAGACGCGTTGATGCTAAATGAATTTTGTGGTACATTGCACAACTCCAGATTACAGATGAAGAAAAACCTTTAGCTAAAAGTCTCCACTTTTAGTCTCAAGTCTCAAAGAATAAACGAGGAGGAGAAACAGACAGATGTACATTTGTACATAGACATAGGCATATGCATAAATTTATACACGTATTACACATACATAATACATATTCAAACAAATATGTACTTGGATGCAAAGTGAGCAAGAATGCTAAAAAGCCAACATACTTCGGCATGCCTCCAGTGGAGGACCTTCACTAATATTATCTGTGTAAAAGGAGAAAAACGAGGGAAAGTATTAGCTAGCTAGAAAGTAGAAGTGGTAGAATATGCACATTGTAAATGTAGATTAGAGAGAAAAGACGGAGGGAAAACGGAGGCCGACTGTGAAAATGTAAAAGTAAGCAGAGGATTACTATGCGTACCGCCATACGAATAAATATGTAAATGGTGGTGCCTCGAATAAACGAAATCTGTCTACAACAATTCCTTCTTGAATGTAAACTGTATTACAAACATTGTAGATACTTTTTCATTCCCATCCATGTCTCTGCTTTCCCTTTCTACTTCCATCTCCTATGTACTACATAATATGTAGAAATGTAGTATGTAGTCGTTGGAAATTTGACTGTACAAGAAATTTTCCATCGGCCTGTTCTGAAGTAATACCTAATGTAATATAAAACAGCATGAATGTATAATGTATACCATGTATCTTATATCTTATATTACAGATAGAATAACAGCGGAAAGAAAACCCAAAGTCTTTTTAAATCAATGCCTCTTTTCTCTTTTCTGAATAACAATGCATAAGTAATCGGTAAGCAATCCCGATTAATTCAATTCCATTATTTTGTACATGCTTTTTGTTTTGAATACTGGTCGTACTATTTCCGTAACATAAATATTTCACTCCGCTATTTTATTTACTCTAACATTATCATTATCATTACCGTTACCCATTACCACTGCCATTACGCATGATCAATGTACAATTTGGGAAGAACGACATTCAATGAATACAATAAATACTAAATACTCATTTCCTTAAAATAAAATGTATGATGTAGAAAAACTAATGAGCTAAAAGTGTTCTTTCCTCCATTTGCTTCAGTACTCATGTGCTTGGCAACCGTGGAACAAAAGCACAGTTGCATACAAATCTACCTTCAAAAATGAGTCGAGACTGAAAAGATATGGAATGTATAAATACAAAATGTGACAAATAAGTATACAATATGAAAGGAAAACAAAAATGTATACATGAAAAGGTTAAACAGAAAATGAGAAAATAATAATAATACAGGGATTCTAATTATAAACTCTTATGATGCACTTCCCTCTTGAACACAAAATAGGTAGACGATCAATAAGAAAATTCTACAAGGCATAAAGATCACTATAGAATGAATAAAAGAGGAATTGGTATGGAATCTTGCTTTTTTTTATAGACATGAGACATGAGTATACAAGCTTCAGTTCATTTTGGTTCTACATTCTACTTGATGTAAACATAGTGTTTGAATGTTATGGTGTATGGTATATATGGTATGCATTTAGGATATAGGATATCGAGCTAATTCTGTTGTTGTATTATTTCGTAGTATTTGCATACATTGCAGTACTGTCCTATCTACTCCTATCTACAATGGAAGTAATGGTAAGAAATTGAGTTTTTTGACTGTAAAAGTAACTTTCAAAGTTGGAGTCATTAAAAATTGATGAGTTCTTAAAAAGATTAACCACCCATAAACGTTTCACCTGATGCTGAGTGTTTTCAAGTAACCCAACAACCAAGTGCCTATAGGTACTGACTACTGATTGGCCTTTCCGTCTCCTTCTATCTTGCCTTTTTCTTCGTTCATTGTGCCGACTTCTTGTCAGTAGTAAAATGCATGCAAGTCTACAGTATACCCTTTATTACATATTATATACATAATATAGAATACAGACTTTGAGAAGCATTATTACTATAGACTATGGACTATAGGGTTGTATATTCTGTATCTGTATAGTAATAATGTATAAAAGTCTAGCGTTCACCAAAATACGGACGGACGAGTAACATGGGAGTAAGAGTCAAAACTTTTGCATCTTTCTTCTTGCCAAATAAACCACGATGCTACAATAGCAAGCTAGTAAGTAAATACGTGGTACGTGGTACATTGGTATTATATCTGTAAACTTGCATATCCCTGCACACACACAGCACACAGCATAGCCGCACAGAAGAATACCAAGAGCTACCTACTTCTAGTTTGTCCTTTGGTGAAGACGCCATTTTAACTGGGACAAACACGCACACACACACACACACACATACAGAAGTAAAATTCCATCCAACATCCAACATCCACTCTTCACGTTCCTTTCCCCTTTCCCCTTGGCCTTGTCTGGCATAAAAACGAAGAAACTCTTTCTCTTGATCACAGACCAAAGTATTACAAGTAGTTACACTCATACATATTATACAGACTACATATTCATTCAACTGCTGGGAGTAAAATTTCTTTCTACCACTGCTTATACACAAAAATTGGTATATCTCTGCGGTCATGTTATGTTGAATACTGAATATAACTTTAAGACGGCATACTTTTCATTTTCCCTCGATCCCTTCCTCTCTCATTCTTTCTCTATGGTTAGACCTTTTCATTTGATTTCATTCCTCTCTTTCTATAGCTCTGTTTACTTTTCACTTTCCATCGCAGACTCACCCACTTCACGTTCTTCGTCTTTCACACAGCATTTAAGGTTACATACAAGTCCATATGTAAGAATATATGAGAAGAATACGCCAGGCTCCAAAGTACGAGTACAATTTTGAACAGGGTCAAAAAGCTAAGAGCTACAGACATCGCCTTGAATGATGTAAATGGTGTGAACATTTCCATTTCACTAGAAGATACAGCTATATCCACACATTCCATTATTCCATTCTATTACATTGAAGAAAAAAAAAGGAAAGAAAGGAAGCTGAAATCCTCCTTACAAGTGAAAACGTTCCGACATTACAGTATAATATATAATACTTAATGTGTACCATGTACCGTATACCATTTTTGGAATCCACTCTCCGCATGTAATCATATTATGTTATACTGTATAGACTTAATACCTCATTAGCTTTCATATGTAACATATAATACTTTTAGACTTTGAACATGAACATGAGCATCAACATCAAGTTGGATGTTTCCCGTTAATTATTATACCACTTTCTGCACATGTATATATATATGTATACATATGTGGATGAACTATTATGGACAGATGACCAATACCAGAACCAGACCAACCAGCATACCACTCTAATTCATCATGAGTCAGCATCAAATTTATTTGCTCTGTTCTCCTTTCTTTTCGTATCTATACTCTGCCCTTGCTCTAGAACATTTAACTTTTCAAAAAACAAGACAGTTCAATATCTTTAACACTAAAGCTTTTTGCTTGCTCACTTCTCACTTACATTTTGTAATAAAATTACACAGCTGGAAAAAGAGAAAGAAAGTACATGAGAGGAGAGCAGATAAAAGATGTTTCATATCTTCATTCACTGTATGTATGCTTACATACATATTATTTCTTTGTACTTATACATACACAGAAAAAACACAACTACATTCCACTCTTTTCATTTGAACTTTCTCCTAGTTTTTTTTTGAGTAGCAGCAACAAGTTGAATAACGTATAAATCTGTCAGTCACAGTAAACACGAGAGGAGCACACAGTACTTCAAGAACCAATTTAGACATAACCGTCTGATAAAAATTAAATTAGGTGTATGCATACACGCAAGCTTTTACATATTATTGAACCACACTGAGGTATATATTTACCACATGAATAAATTGTCTACATATTTTATGTACTTTCACCTGCCTCATCTCAAAATACAAGCGTTAAAAAATCCTTCTGTGAAAATAATAAATAAATGACATTTAGTTTGGATTTCTAATAAGGACCACGACTTCTTATTTCCTTTCTACTTTCTACACACAACCCAAATATAAAAGTAAATGCTACTATTTACTATTTATTATTATTATTGGAAACATGTTAAACAACGTGAGTATATTTATGTGAAACAATTCTTCAGGCAAACTCTAACATCAAAACAAGATTCATGATTTTGTGTTTTACACGTTTTCACATTTTAGAGTACTTCCAGTAAAAGTAGAAAGTCTCATTCCCCATTTTCTTTAGTGCAGTACAGTTTGTGATATTCTACAGTCTATTCCCACAGAAATGGAGTGATGACAAAACTACAGACAAGGAGCAAAAAGATTCCTAGATATGTGTGCATACATTATACGTTATACGTACAGTATTTTATACTGCCATTTGAAATTTGGAATATTGCCCTTATACTAAATTCTTTCCACTTCACTTAACACCAAACATAAATATGATAGGGCCTTTTATTTCTAGTCAGGGCATACATGAGAAGAACACTATACTTTACATGATAGAGTCGTTACATGTTATGGTGTAACATTTAGTACATTAATATAATATATTGCATGCATTTCTGCACGTCATTATGCCTACAGACGTTCTTTATAGCTGGATGTAGTTGGAACTGAATGAGAAAGCAAAAGGTATAGTCTATAGTTGGTATATTATTATTACGGGCTCATGTAATAAAAGAATACTTACAATATATAAGACAATCATGTATACTAACGAACTTGGCATTGGCATATGAAATTCAACCGACCGCAAATTACAACCACCACCATTTTATTCAGTGCTAGACGACCTAGTACTCTTCTAAGTAAGTACTATTAACTATTACTATTCTTTCATCCCAACCGAAACCGAGTTAGAGAAAACGTGGTATGACAGTAGATGTGCCATAAATTTTAACCCAACTGATATATGTGTAATGTATATGTACAATACACAGCACATGAATGGATACGAACCAAGACGAATATTTTATTAGTATCATTACTCGGTATGCATGCTGGGAATCTGAGAATCACGACCTTCAATTCACTCCACGATATGGAAACAAAAGAGAGAAAAGTATTCAAAAATATTAAACATAACCCTTAATTTCTAATTTCTAATCTTCCCGAGATGACGACACTGATATTGATGTGTGTATGTACTATGTACGATAATATAGATTACTAATTTCATTATATACTGAAGCTTGTGACTTTTGTGGGACAACTACTACCAATTGGAAATATCAACATGAAAAAAAAATCAAACCTTAGTAAATAATCACT